>OY757914.1:92261838-92364338 GCA_963585895.1 Sepioteuthis lessoniana | reverse complement strand
AATCAGAGGTATGTGGAGACTAGACTAAATATCTTTCTTACCACCAAGCATTTCAATAAGGGTTGGCTTTGATAATACCTTTAAAGCTGACAATTATATTTTTCTATTGTATCCAGAGTAAATGGATTGATTAGCTAAATGATATGAAATTTTATTTCAAGGGAGGCAAATGTTGTTTGAAAAATATGTAAAACTGTATTAAGACCTTATAGAGAATATTGTTCTCAGGCTTTGGCTCTTGTGTTGAGACATGGAAATTGGTATGTAGTATTGCGATTGGAAGATATACAAAGAAGATTGACAAAAATGATAAAGAGCATAAAAGATGTAGAAATTTTGTTAAGGAACCGGTGATCCTGTTTCACCAAACATCAGCAGCCCCTTGGGGTCACGTGGTATCCACTATAAAAAAGATCTATGACTGAAGGTTCGCTCTCTTTCTTCCTCTCCCACCACTGTAAGCAACAGGTCCATTCGTAGCAGCCATTGACGGCAAATATATTTGGTACCTTCCACTAGCCGGGACCCAAGAGCGATGGACGCACGTGCTGAGTTAAAAGGAACAGGACACACAGCTAAGTTCCAGCAGGCATTTTATCTGCATACCTTACCTTAACTTCACATAACCTACCTAACCTTACCAAACTTTACTTTACCTTATAACAACCTTACAACTAAACCTTACAAACCTCACAAAACCTTACCATCCATCAGAATCTTGAACTCTTTTGTGAACTCTTACATATTCGTTTGTTCCATTTGGTGTAAAACCCTTTTTATTGTTGTTGCTGGTGTATATAAATTTTGTTGCACTAAAAGTCATTTGTCTCCTTTCTTCAAAAGCTATCACCAATTTCCCTACTGCTGTTGAAGTACGGTTTATTCTTTTACAAAATGTAGGAATAAAATGGGCTTTTCGGGGCTTATAAAAATTCCCATAAAGATTACACCTATAGAGAGAGATTAGAGAAATTAGGATTAACTACTTCACAAGAAAGAAGAATTAGAGGTGATCTCATTGAAACTTTCAAAATAATTAATGGAATTCCTAATTATGAGAGATATTTTTCAATTTTTCTCCTTGAACAGATAATTTACTTTCAAGACTGATTTAAAAAAAAGAAAAAAGAAAAAAAAGTCTACTTACCAATTGGATTTTTTGCTAATCAAGTCATATATTTTTGGAACCAATAGATCAAAAACAGCAAGAGTGTTAACAGTTTTGAGATTAAATTGGATGATTTCAAAAATTAAGAATTAAAGAGGGCATTTTGGGGAACAAGCAGATCAATTACTTAACAGAATTTCATCTGTATATCGATATTGTATTAATAGTGTATATGTTCTATGAAAAGTTTTTTTTTAAGGTTGATATGAAAAGATGGTAAAATGTAGAGATGCCCTAGGAGGTATAAAAAATAAAAAGCAAAAATTGAATTTGTTATAAAACAAAATATATCGACCAAGTTGAGGATTCAAATTTGAATTTTTCCCCTTTATAATGTTTTGCTTTTATTTTAAATATATATATTTTATTTTTATGTATATTTCCTCTCCAGGAAAAAAAAATTGTACTGATATTCCCTTTACTCTTTGTATGTTTTGACTTTTTTGATTCACCATTTGAATATATATATTCTTTTTTTGAATCCTTGGTTTTCAGGCAATCTTGATCTTGCCTGATCCTCAAGGTTCTTGCAAACAGAGCAAAATTTCTTAAACAACCAACTTCATGTTTCTCACAACAAATGTTTTTGGTTGATTCTGTGACACTATGGCAAAATTCAAATTCATAAAGCATAAAGTTCCTAAATTAAACTACATTACATATTCATCAATGCAGCTTTCAAATCACAGAGTGAAGCAATGCACAACATGTCAGCACACAAAGTACCACACAAAGGAAGTACCCTCCTCCATGGCTTGAACTGCTTTGGTCACTTAATATATGCATTGCAGACTCGCACATGCCAAAATATTGCAAAACTTTTGATTCATCCAATAAAATTTGTATATTTCAGTATTTTATTCTATTTCTTTCCCAATTCAAACTTTGGCCTTGACTAATTGCTATTACAAAAAAAAAAAAAAAAAAAAAAAAAAAAAAAAAAAATCGCTCACCTGCTTCTTTTCAATATCCCAAGCCAGTTACAAAAAGCAGAATTGCTTTTTTTTTTGTTTTCATCATTGGGTCATTTGGTTCTGCTTACAACCTGCTTTTTGTAAAAATCTATGTTGTTGGAAAGGTGAGGTTTTTTTCCTATCTTTTCTTATTATTATGTAACATTTATTTACTTTAACTCATACAGCTGTAATATTTTTTTTAAATTCTAACAATTTCACCATTTATATTAGTATTGTGAAAAGAATTTGTAAAGATTTATTATAGTTTGTATTGACTGAACTTTAGCAATGGATATAAAAATAAGACCGAAAAGAGAAGGAAAATGAAAAACAGTGAAGAGAGAAAAATAGATCGATTTTAATTGCATGTTGATCTGTCTTGGGTTATTTTATGCCAACTGAATTGGGAATTGCTTTCATTTCACAATTATATTTACTATTTTTGGGTAGCTTTTTCATAAGTTTTTTTGCTCACAGTTATATGATATCAAGTATTCCTATCAAATACAAACAATTTACTCATAGTTGTATGATTTCAAGTATTCCTATCTAATGTTAATAATTATTTAGTTTCAAATAACTATTTCTATTTGATAATAATCAATTGTTTATACAAACTTATACAATTTCAAGTAACTAATAATAATAATAATCTCTAGAAAATATTTATAGCTTCAAGTAACTATTCTTAACATAAATAATTTTCAGTTATATGGTATCAAGAAATCCTGTTGAATACAAATAATTTTCAAAAAGATCTATTTCATCCATGGATGGTACCCTAACAGGTATTACCACTTTGAGTTAGAGTAGACCTGGAAGTAATGGCAATTAAGAGGTTCTCAAGACAGCCCATAGGTCTAGACTTTTAGATGCAGTTTAGTGGCATACCCAGGACACTCACTTTTCTTGTGGGGTTTGTGTCAGAATGCTGCTGCAATAGATTTCACAAATCAGTTTCCCAAGGATGTTAAGGCTTGTGCATGTCAATACAAGTGCTTCTTTTTCCTCGTTTCCTTTCCTTTTCCTTCCTTCTCTCCTTCAAGTTTTAACAGACTCTATGCATACTCGTCAATTGATTCACAAACAAAGAAAGACGTCTTCTAGCCGTCACCATGCGTTTATATGCTCGCCTGATCTTGAAAGAATTTGCATACGCACAAATCAACTCACACTGGTTCGAGATCACCCAACGTTACATATAGTGCTTAAAGCAACCATATCTGTTTCTTGCTTTTACTCTACAGGCCAGACATGTCCGTGCACGCTTTGAATTTCCAGGTAAGTTGCATCCATTACATTCACAGGGTTCTTACCCTTCTGCAGGAAACAGAGTCAGCATATTCTAAACCCCACTGATAAGGCAAAATGAATACAGAGAAAAAAATTGAAAAACAAAGTGGTGGGGAAAGAAACGATCTTCTTTCATTTATACCACAGAAAAAAAAAAAAAAAAAATACATAAATAAAAATTTTGGTAATTTTATACTGCCATCAATTCTTATATTAGTTTCCTTACAAGAATTTAAATAGAAAAGAAAAAAAGAAAGAAAAAATATTTATCTTCTTCGAGGGTCTAACCTAAAAGAATGCTAAAATAGGTTCCCAGTTTGAGATCCTTATGCTTAGGGAAATCTTTTAATCTTAACCTGTGTTTTGTATGAAAGGATGAACCCACGACAAAGATCTGTCACATTTACTACCGGTCCATTTGATACACTATTGTTTGATTTCAATTTCATTGATCAAAAAACCCCATTTTTGTTTTTTAACAAAATTCTTTTATTAATGACCCTAATTCTATACAAACTCCTGTTCCTTCATAGAAAATTCTTGATAATACTACACAAGCTTTCATTTTATATTGAAGTGATATTAACACCTTTTTTTTTCCTCTTATCTCCTGAATGTGTAAATAATCTGTGAAGCTTTAGCAAAATCAGTGATGAACTATTGTGCATTAAATAAACATTGATAACCTACAAAACTTATCTACTTTGAGCAGAGTTAATAGTAGTTCAAAAGGTTGGTGAGAGCAAATATTCAGATATCAAACTAAAGCCATCAGGATTTATATTCAATCTCGCTTTTGTTAATGAAAAGGTGTAGCTTTTGCAATGTGGTATTGTATAGACAGGTTATAAATATATAATGAAGGAGTTCATTTTTCTGTGTGTGTGTGTGTGTGGACATTATATATATATATATATATATATATATACACACACACACACAATCTCTCTCACATATACATACATATCTTTATTTTATTGAAAAAGTAAGGGTTTTTAGAGTGGTATCGTAGAAAGTCAGTTTATCAATATACAATGAAGGAGTTCAATTCTAAGTGTGTGTGTGTACATATATATATATATATATATATATATACACACACACAGGCATATGCTCTGACATATACATACATGTTTATTTCAATGAAGAATTAAGGCTTTTATAGAGTGGTATTGCATAAAGTCTGATTATTAATATATAAGGAAGGAGCTCACTTTTGTGAGTGAGTATATATATATACATATATATATATATATATATATATATATATATACACACACATGCTTATTTTAATGAAAAAGTAAGGCTTTATGGACCCCTTCACATGGCCAAGCAAAAGCAGGGCATCCAGCTCGAACCTACTTACAACAGCTCCGTGAGAATTCAAGGTGTAGCCCTAGGGACCTGCTGGAAGCAATGAACAATAGGGAGGGTTGGCAAGAGAGGGTCAGGGATATCCGTACTGATGGCACAACAAGATGAGATGATGATTGTGTTAAGTCAGATTATAAATATATAGTGAAGGAGTTCATATTGTATGTGTGTGTGTGTATATATATATATATATATATATATATATATTTATATATATGCAAAAACCCATTAGAATAAGAAACCTTCAGTGCTAATTGTATTAAAGTCAATGATATTGTTTACAGTTTGTGTATACAAGAGTCAGCTGAAATGTTCATAGGCTGATCAAGATACTCTCATGAAATGTGATCAAATAAAGTTTTTTTTTTCAACATAGTCCCCTTATCAGCCCACCCACTTCTTTGATTGATGTTGTAGTGTTTGGATCTCATGGATCAAGAACGTCATCAACAGCAGATATTTGATGAAATTTTCAGCCCACCATCTACACCAATGATACCAGGATTTTATAACTTCTGACAGAATATTGTTCAATCACAATTAGTTATAGTTTTATGGGGGTTAAATAAAACAAATTTCTTTAGAAAGCAATTGAATTTGAAATCAAACATTTCAAGAAAAACATTAAAATTGCTTATCTTAAATGTTAAATTTAGTATCTAATGTAGATTTAAATTCTAATAGAACAGTAGCGGTACTATTTAACTCATATTAGGTGGGGTCTACAGAGGTTCATACCTTTCCCAAGGGTATTAGTCCAAAAGTAAATGTTATAGTACAACTAGAATTTGAACTGACTCATTACAATGTCATAGCTTAGCACATTAGTCAATATGCCACAGGGAACTCCTGCTACTACTCCTGTCGAGAAAGGAAAAGACTGAAGTATAGATTGCTTCATATTTATTAGTCACACAAAGTTATTTATCTATTAGTAGGCTTATTATGTGATTGTTTTATTTTAATGGCATGTCAAAATGTCTGGGGTTACTTTGAGGTCAGGGAGTCATAGGTTCATATTAACATCTTTTCCTAAATTTGTTTAATAGAACCTTTTTGCAGACAGTCCTATTAAGTGCAAAATATTATTAAACAGATCTATTTGACCTATAGATGGGTTCTAAGAAGATACCACCTGTCTGGGTCTGAGTGGATCTGGAAATAATGCCAGAAATACTTCACAGTCCCCAGATCTCCAGAACTGGAGCTTTATCATCAGATGCAGTTTAGTGTCATGCCCAGGATACTGCTTCTTTGGCAGGGTGTTAGAACCCTTGGCAGGAGATGCTGTCAACATATTCAAAGCTTCATTAATGGAGAGGGGAGGGGGTCATGATATCATAGTTAAGATCTTGGAGGGGGAGCTTACCCGTCTGCAAGTGGTACAGCCAGCATATTCTAAGCCTAACGAACAGTGTGCATGGTTTAATTTAACTGCATCAATTATGATATTTAATCAACAATCATGGATGGTTTACCTTGATTTGTTGTTTAGCAAGCTCATCTCAAAATGATGTTGAGACTCATCAGGTGCCACACTCCTGAAGCCTTGAGATATACTCATCTAAAATTAGTAAATACCTATCGATCATTTTCCATGTATAGAAGAGGAATGCTTCAGGCAACATCTTTGTTACACATTATATTGATGTTTAAAAACTAGATAAGAGAGAATAATTAGAGCAATTATTATTTGCAGTTAAAAACAACATTGATTAACAAAGGCAGTGTGTCCAGCAAAAAGTAAATGATATCGTTTCTTACTTTTAATCAAAAATGAAAAGACTAGTTAATCAAATACTGATATAACTATTAAAGGAACTCAACGCTGTTTAAAGAGGGAAGAATAAAGAAAGAAAAAAAAAAAAAAAAAAGTCAAAATTTTTCAATGAAATAATTCTTGGTTTCATTTTGGTTTATTTGTTTACCAGGATTTTTGATAAAATATTGGGTTGCCCTATTAAATTCTGAATTTAGCTGCAATGAATTTACTGATGATGAATGTATTAGACATCGTTTACCAGAAGATTAACTCTTTATGGATTATTAAATGCTGGAATTTGATTCATTTGAAAATGTTTAATAGTTATATTTTCAATGTATTTTTTTAATTGAACTTTTTGTCTAAAATCATTTGTCTGCACTGATTTGTGTAATTTCAAGTATTATATATGGTACTGAGTATCCCTATCTGTTATGGTACCCAACCTGTGGACTGTAATGAACTCTTCCTGTTGCTATTACTACTGGGAGAATATTTATTTTGGTGGTGTTCTCCCCAGCCTAACACTTCGGCAATCAGACTGATGCTCAACACCTTTTTATATATGTTGTATTATACTTTTGTTAATATACTTTGTTCCATGTAAACCCGAGTTTGCATCTTTCTTCCGGACCCTTTACTGGTCCACAATACTATCAAATACTAAATGACATACTGTATTGAGTATTCCTATTTAATACTAAATTATAGACAATTATATATGGTATTGAGTATTCCTATTTTATACAGATTTATAGACAATTATATATGGCATTGAGTATTCCTATTTTACACTGATGAGTATTCCTATTTTATACAGGTTTATAGACAATTACATATGGTATTGAGTATTCCTATTTTACACTGATGAGTATTCCTATTTTATACTGATTTATAGACAATTATATCTGGTATTGAGTATTCCTATTTCACACTGATGAGTATTCCTATTTTATACAGATTTATAGACAAATACATTTTAAAATAACTATTTCTATTTACTCACATATTTTTACACAGCTACATGATTTAAAGTATTCTTGTCTACAGCTAATAATTTCTAAGGAATTATATGATATCAAGTAACTAATGATAATTATCATTGGTAAAAACCCAAGATGTTGAGTTGCGATAAAATCAGCTAAACAACCAAGAATATTAAAAAAAAATTTTGCGAGATATATTTTGATGAGAGAAATTAGGCATTAAAAGCTTTAAAATTTTATTCTCTGAAATTATATCAAAAAAAGACTTGTTTGTATGCACAAAGACGAGGCATTTTAAAAGTAAAGTAATAATGTTCATCCACAGGCATCGATGATGTCCAGTAAACTAAATCAAACAAATGACTACACAGATGATTTGTTTGTAGTGGTGAAAAGTTGTGCATTGCCTTTTTGGAAGACTTCATGATAGAATGGTGCACCAATATGCAACAAATTCTCCAAAACAGCTCAAAAGATTTTTAATTTAATTTTTCCTTCTTTTTGACCAGCTATCCTAAGGCTAGAGAGCCAAGTCAGTAATAGTATCTTAAACATGTCTAATGTAATACTAATGGACCTATATTCAAGGCAGTACTATTTTACCTATATTTAGCGTAGAAGACGGATATATGCTTTTCCTATGGGTATTAAGTGAAAAGAGAAACACAGCCTTGTTTAGGATTTGAACTCAGATTGTTGATTTGATTTATTCAAAAGATAATGATTATGCCATCCACGACTGAGATGTACTTTTAGATATTTTCTGAAACATTAAAATTTTTCATTTGAATTTTCTTTGAAATTCTGAATTAATTAACTTTCAGAGTGACTAGAATATTTAGATGAACTGCTTGGGGGTCAACAGCACTGTCTGGGTTTAAACCCAATATAAAGTCAATCTTTATAAAAAAAAAAAAAATAAAAAATAAATAAATAAATTTTTTTTTTTAAATTAAGAAAAAAAATCAAATTTGTGAGACTTTGGGCTTAGCTATGATCATTTGAGACAGACAGACATGCATAAATGAATAGACATTTGGCAAAGTAATATTGATGAAGTCACTTTGAAATAAAATATTTATCATCAGAACATAATTAACTTTTAAAAGCTGTTATAAATTCTGGATTAAAATTTTTTGATCAAAATATTTTTCGGTTTTTCAGGCTATTTATGTGGACATTTTCTCTAATCAAAATCTGGCCTTTCTGTTAATTCAATTAGGTCTACTTTTTTTTCTTTTTTTTTTAAATGTCAGTATTTCCAAAAAATAAAAATCTTACTAAATATGGCACATACAGAATAAAATTCATCCTTTATAATTTGAATTGGCATCATCCAAAATTATGGAAACTGATAAAAAGGAAAATGGCTTTAAAGTAAATAAGTAAAGTTGTCTCCCTTTAGTCGAGGGCGACCAGAAGGCTCCCTTTTCAATAGTTACTACACCACGGTGTAGGGGAGGCGCTACTCCTTTCCCTGGATTGCTCCATTTTACCCTTGATACGTACCTTATATTGTTGAGTGTTAAGAAAGAAAGTATCAAGTACCATTTTTTAAAGTCTTTGGTATGACTCGACCTGGGATTGAACCCAGGTCTCCCAGACCATTGGCAAACACTCTACCCACTAGGCCAATGAACAAAAAAATACTTATACAAAAGTGGGCTGAAAAGTTTGTATGATGATGATGTAATATCTGCTAATGATGACTTTTTTTTTTTTACCAAAGAGATCCAAGCTCTGCAACACCAAAGGATGAAGTGCATGGATGACAAGGGGGATTATGTCAAAAAAATAAACCTCATTTGATCACATTCCAAGAGAGTGTCTTGGTCAGTCTATGAATTTTTCAGCTGACCCTCAGATGGTCTCCTGGACCATTGGCAAACCTTCTACCCACAAGGCCAATGAGAATGGCTTTAACAGTTAATCATTACTTCTTTTAAAAAACCTCTTGACTGCATTTACAGATGAATGAAGTAACAGAAAAGTATTTATTAGAAATATGTAATTAATATGCCTCAAGTAGTTTTCCATCAGAAAGTAACGATATTTGAATTCCTAAATCAAATCTGTTTTAACATGTTTTATGATCATAGACTTTATGGATATTATTGTTCTACTTTTAAAACTTCTTTTAACATGCTGGTCGGCAGGGCCTAGAGTATGCTTACCACATCCCCTAGAAAGAAGTTAAACAGTACATTCCCCTGCCCCAAGAAAAATGGGTGTGTTGAATCTGATGGTGAGGTTCCAGCTCTGGAGCTCTGAGAAATGTAGAGTCATCTCTTCATTGGTATTACTTTCTGGTGTGTTCTGATATCTCCATCACTCTCTTCAAAAATCAATCAAGCTTTCATTTTACCATTCTTTTCTGATACCACCCATTTCACAGAGATCATTTTTTGGCAAATGTCTTCAACTTCCTGATACCCATTGTAATCCCTGGACTGAAAGCATCTTTTTGTCTTATGCTTCCATTACCATTACTCCAAAATCTGGTTTGTTTTTTTGTTTAATACCATATCAATTTTTGAGGGTTATCTAATGCCAAAGCAAACCTTGTAAAAGAATGATAGTGGTACTATTTAACACATAGCTAGGGGGATAAGGGGACTTGTACCTTTCTGAAAGGTATTAGTCTGAAACAGAACTTAATTGACTGAAAGCAAACTAGGAATCTTATGATAACCATGACCAGGTTCAAATATTGAGTTAATAGAACTGGAACAGTCTACCTGGTTGGAATTTTATCGTAAGGCTTAGTAGCAATGAGTCAGTGCTCACATGCATAGTCATGAATTATGAGTTGAAGTGAGATTATATGGACATTGGGACGTTCCACTATTCGAAGGTGATCAAGCCCATTCCCTGAACAATGATTAGTTGCTGGCCCAGTGAGTGGGCATATTAGTGTATATATATATATATATATATATATATATATATATATATATATATATATATATATATATATATACAGTGACTTGATTCAGTCATTTTTCCGGTGTTATGGGTTCAGTATTGAGTTACCACCTTTTCTACTTTTTGTCTGCCAGCCAGATGCTAGCAGGGGCCACTGAGCCGGCAAGTGTTGTTATTCTGGTTTATTCTGCACATCAGAGCAGTGACTTCGACATACCTCTGTGATTCAAATAAAGGGTTCAGTTCAAGATTCTGAGTGGGCTCCCAAGTTCAACATGCCTGAACACCTGAAGAAGGCCTAAGGACATTTTGGCTGGAACATTGTGAGTATTTAGCAGAAAGAAACTTAAATTTTTGTTTGGCATGTAATTTAATTTGACCGTTAGAGTTGCCGAACATTTTCACCCAATCAGGATAACTTCTCCAATTCAGCCCGAACCATACTTCCTAGCAGCACCAAAAATTGAAGAAAGTCCGCGAATCTTTCTCTCGCTCAGAAATCCTCAACAGGAACGGACGTCTATTCGTCTGTTCCTGAATAGCAGTAGCAGCATCAACCATTATGAGGAGAGCCATCTAGTTTATGGATCCCTTGGGTATATTCTTCTAGACCAAGGGATTCTAGTTAAAAACAAAATAGATGATACACTAACAACTTCCTACCTTCTTTCTTTACCATGAGGCTCGCAGCTTACCAGCATAAACCCTTTACTTCATGCTGCCATTAAAACCTTGATACAAAACCTAATGACGCCTTCGTTCTTCTCCACTACCTTTATTTTCCATCAACATTTAGCGATGGGATAACAACCAATGTAATACCAACGCTACCAACGAAATACCAACGCAACCAACGTAAAACCAACTTAAACCCAAAAACCCAATAATAATAATAATAATAATGTTATCCCCATCTCTATAAAATGGCAAACTTCCAACTTGTGAGAACATGCAACCACATATAAAAACAAATTAAATATACCACTACAAAATGAAAATTAAATATCAAAACACAATATAACCTCCTACAAGTATAACAATAAAGATGAGGTCAATAGTCTGAATATTGTAAGTACTCATAACAATTATCAAGCTTCATCTTAGAAATTTTGACAAATGAACTTAATCGCAAAACTAGAGTTTGAACTCATTTACTATGATGTTACAGTCGAGCTTGTTAACCATTACACCACAGAGACATCTGCCCGCTCAGCATTTTTGGTAATCAGACAGCTTGAGAGGACCCTATGTAAGCAAACCAAAGTTTTGCCATTACTGGCCTTCAACAGCTATTACATAATCATATCTGTTCCATGCTGGCAAAGCAACTCTTATAATCCATTGAAGCACCATGAAAGAATATTTGTGAAGATTCTGTTCTTAATGTATATTGAATTCATTCAGTAGATTCTGCTGAAATCAAGGCTTGAAAAACTGAGTGAAGTGCATTTAGATTGTCTAAAAGAATTTCAGATTTCACTGTGTCATCAAGAGCAAGCAATTTATTATGGAGAACAGATAGGAAATTAGGATTCTTGCCAAACACGGGATGATTTGCAGAATAACCATACACATTAGTTAAAGCAATTCTTATGGAGACTGCCCACATGTTAATGCATCATTTTGTGAACATGTTGTATCTTCCTTTGATTGAGATATCAGTCAGAATGGCAATTGTGATACTTGTTTATACTACAACTCCAAAGTGATTCAGCTGCCATGTTATTTGGGTGAATCCAAAGTTTTGTAATTTTTTTCTATATACTACATGAGTTTCACCCCCAAAACTAAATTAAATTCCAGGATATATCTATGATATAATATATTGTGTATATAAATAAAGTTGGCGACCATAGTTGATGGTGACCCGAAGGGTCCGTTTTCGATAGTTACTACACCGAGGTGTAGGAAGGGCACTACTCCTTTCTCTGCATTGCTCCACTTTACCCTTGATAAGTACCTTATCATGCTGAGTGTTAAACAAGAAGGTATCAAGTACCTTTTTTTTAAATCTTTGGTATGACTCGATGTGAGATTGATATGAAGGTGAGTCAAAAGATTCGCACTTTTTCTATGTGCTATTCATCAAATTTGGATTATTTTTTTCTACTTTCTTCATACTGTCAGAATTAATTTCCATATTTACATATATATATATATATGAGAAAGAGAAAAAAATTAATATACTTGTCAAAAGTTTTGCAATCTTTTTTCTATATGCTACATGAGTGGTACTCCAATGATTGTATCAGGTTACAAGATATATCTATAAAACAATATATTGTGCATAAATGTGTTGATAGAATAAAACCAATAAACTAGGGTGAGTAAAAAGTTTTGCAATATTTTGGTATGTGCTAGTTTGTAGCATGTTAATCACATGAGCAAAGTAGGTCAAGTTTTGGTTGATAGTACTGTGGTAGTTGGTGCACTAACATGCTATGCATCGCAGGTTGGTTGTGTTTTATGGTACATCAACCCATGGAGGTTATTTAATACAAAATACTGTTTATTTATACATAAATATGTAGTTCAGAGAGAGAGAGAGAGGGAGAGAGGGGAGAGATTTGAAAATGAATATATTATAAGTAGCATTATTTTTAAACATTCAGAGCTCATTTGCTTGCACACAGTTAAATGGTTTCATGTATTGCCATCTAACTCTAATAATTCAATTTAATATGAATCATTTGGTTGCACAAAGGTAAATGTTTTCCAGTAATAATTAAACAGTTCTATTTAACTCATGGATCTGACTCTCACAGGTACTACCACTCTGTTTCCGAGTGGGCCAGGGAGTAGTGACAATGAAGGTGTACTCCATATTCCCCAAAGCTGCAGGACTGGATCCTCAATATCCGAGGCAGTTTAGTGTCATATCCAGAACACTCATTGGAGGGATTGTGGATAGCTTCACTGTGATTTGAAAACTGCATGGATGAATATGCTATGTCATCTAATTCGGGAACTTCTACTTTATGAGTTCAAGATGGGTGTTAATGTATACAAAAGCAACCAAGAACATTTGCAGCATGAAAGGTGAAGGTACAGTTGATTTCAGTGTAGTAACCAGATGGTTTGAGGAATTTGGCTTAGGTTGCAAGCACCTTGATAACTAGGCAAGGACAGGTAATTCTTAAAACGATGGATTCTGAAGTCATTCTCTAATCAATACAGGCAAATCTGCAGAGTAACACTCAGGTAGTATCAGGTGAACTTGGCATCTTACAGTGTGGTTCGTTACCTTTATAATGTCATCAAAAGGTGCCTGTGCGGTAATGGTTATCGTCGTAGGAAATGAACAGGGCAACACGAGCTCAAATCCTGGCCGAGACTGATTGCATTTCACATAGCACTAATACCCTTGGGAAAGGTATGAATCCAATTATTCTCCCTCCAGCTATAGGTAAATAGTAGGGCAGACTGGGTTCTTCAGCCTTGGTGTGGCAACCAGTCTAGGAGAAGGAAAAACTGAATTCAGACCTGTTAAACTCTGCTTAAAAATTGACCTTGTGTCATATTCTGTCCGAGCGGAGGGGTTGGGTAAATAGGATAACATCATCAAAAGCATTGGGAGCTGGCAAATTGTACCTCATGTTACCAAAATATTGCAACACTTTTGACTCATCCTTATATCGATGCAAGTATCAACTCATCTCAGGAAATTCCCTATTGGAAACTGTCAATAACACTCCTGTCATTAAGGGCTCAGAATATGCAAGCTGCATTCTCAACAGAAGAATATTCCTTCCCATTACCAAAGAGATATTCTGTGAATATCACTGAATTCCATCTGATGGGGAAGCTGGAGTTCTGGAGAGAGTGGGATCACCCTACCTTGCCATTGCTCTTTGTCCACTCTGACTCTGGAGTATAAGACCAGTTAGGGTCCTAAGTAGATGTATTTGAAAATTATTCATGTCAACTGCTTTTTTTAAAGGCTGCTTCTCAGGGCTGAATCAACAACTAACCCTACCACCACCTTGAAAGCCTCTGACTATTTAACTTCTGTCATGGAAACTTATTTTACATGTAGAGCGCATCAGCTGGCTCATCTTTGATACATCACGATAAACTACTATAGTTATTCTCTTCTTTCAATACATCAATGTTTTCATCTCAACGTGCCCCAACTCAGCAGTTGCTGGTCTAACAAGCTTTTATTTTATTTTTCTCTAAATTTGTACTTTTTAACAGATGCTATGCTCTGACTTGGTCAGGCAACTAAAACTTGATGGCCTTTGTAGAAGTCACTACTCTAATGTGCAGAATAAACAACTAGAACAACACTTACCAGTTCAACAGGCCCAGCTAGCGTCCAGCTGGCAGACAAAAAATAAAATGGGCGGTAACTCAATACCGAGCCCATAACATCTTAAGCAAGTCAGTGTATACATACACTAATATACCCATTCACTGGGCCAGCAACCAATCACTGTCCAGAGAATGGGCTTAGACACTTGAGAACAATGGAATGCCCCAATGTCCATATAACCTCGTCTCAAGTCGTAGATAATTACTCTTTACGCAAATGAGTATTTACTCAAAGCTAACAAGCATTACAAATGAATTCCAACAGCCTTAACTTTGTTGTAAAACCTTTCAAAATCATTAATGTACGTTTTGATGGGTATGTTGGCTGATCATTGGTATTCTTCCAATTCAGCATATTATAAGTACCTCCTCTGGTACACATCTTTCAAAAAGAGTTCATCTGACCTAGTAATCAGTTTTTCGAGGCTATCATCTGCATTCAACTCTTTAATTGGCAATTCTACTGTTGTTTCTCAAGCTCTACCACCTATAGTGACAGCTGGAGCTTGTTTTTCATCTTTTAAAAAAATCTAAATCAACTTTTGCGCAAATTGCCTACAGTTCTTTCATATCTGGTGGGTTAGTGTTTTATGGCATATAAATCCTTGTGAGTTATTTAATGCTAAATCCTATTTATATATATATATGTTATTTGTAAGCAAATAGTTTTTCACTGTTTTTAAATCAGTTATTAAAGCTCAATTGTTTGCACACAGTTAAATGGTTTCAAGTATTGCTATTTAACATTTGTAATATCATTTATTAAGCATTCTTTTGTAATACAAATGATTTGCAGACAGCTATATGGTTTTAAATAACTAATAATAATAATCCTTAGAAAATGATTGAGCTGTTCTATTTGACCCATATATGGCACCCCTAACAGATTGTCATCATCCTTTGTAAAAAAATTGATAGCTTTAATTACCTATTTTTAATTCAAATAATTTACTGTACAATTGCTTTAAGTATTCCTATCTTATACTAATAATTTTCAAACAAATCTATTGGACCCATAAATGGGACCGTAATAGGGACAATATCTGTTGTTAGAATGAATCTGGTTGATTGGTTAGGTTTTATGGCATATCAACCTTTGTCGGTTATTTAATGCCAAATCTATTTTTATGCAAAGAGTCAGCCTTATTTCAAACAATTCAGTTTAGCATGAGTACACAGTTTAATTGTCAAAACACTTCTCATTCAGCTAATTCAGTTTAGCATAAGTACAGATTTTGTTTACACACAGTTAAATGCCAAAATATATTATACAATTCAATTTAATGTAAGTACAGTTTCAATATGAAAAACAGTTCCATTTTAAACAATTCCGTTTTGCATAAGCACGCTGTTTAAATATAAGAACAGTTTAATTGTCAAAAACATTTCTATTTAAGTTATTCAGGTTAGTTAAACAGCTCTAATTCAAACAATTCAGTTTAGCAAAAGTATTTAACCTAAAGATAGGGCCCTATCAAATGCTACCATTCCAGGCTAGAGTGGATCTGGGAACAATGGCAATGAATGGGTGCTCCACATCCCCAAAGCTCCAGCATCACTGGAACCTCACCATCAGATTGTTTAGTATCATATCGTTTGTAGGGAGGTCTTACTCCTCTGCAGAGAAGCAATCAGTGTATTCTACAGCCCCAACCGCCTAGGCAAAATGAATCTAGGAGTAATGGCAATAAAGAGTTACTGGTTTGGTTATGGTTTCTTTGTTTAAAGGCATATCAACCTTTGTAGGTTATTTAATGCCAAAGCCATTCTCCAAGAAGAACAGTAGTTGTACTATTTAACTCATAGCTGGGAGGATAAGGGGGTTCATACCTTTCCCAAGAGTATTTGCCTGAAAGTAAACGTTATAGAGCGACTAGAGTACGAAGATCTATTTCTGAACATGGAATAGAAAGTTTTGTTGACAACCAACAATTACTCAATGTTGCTACTATCGTTACTGTTATGAACATCACTGTTGTTTTTTTCAGTACATTTACTTATATATTTGATTTTGCTTATCCCCCCTAATCTTTCAGAAAATGATAATCTCTAACTGGTAATCCTCCTACCAGCAAGTTACTGGCATGTATACTATTGACCAGTGGGAAAGGTCATCTCAGTAAATAATATGGGTGCTGAAAACGCATGGCAATAATAGTCCTCATAAAATTAAATCCTGGCTTATAACATTGGATTGGCAATTACTTTCCACACCCACACATTTTCCAATATGTTTGCATTAAAATTTGTTTTTATGATCATCAATCATTGTTTATTGTTTTCAAGGACAGGATTACTTTGAAAATCCTTTAAAAAATCTTTAAAAAAAAGCTAGGGGTGTTCTTTATTAATAGAATAAGAGTTGAAAAAATTCTTAAAATTAATTTTCACCCAATACTGCTGAAATTATTCATCAGGGAAAATCTAATTTTTTTCTTATTTGCATGGAGGCCTACTAAAAATAATGTATAAACTGCATAAGTTTGGTATGAATCTTGAAAAAAAAAAAAAAAAAAAAAAAAAAAAAAAAAAATTGCCAAATTTAAGCTGTCTGAGAGAGTGAAGTATTTACCTGTTCAAAATGATTATCTAGTTTTATTTCTGTACAGTATGCCGTAGGAGTTATCCCCCTTGTCTTCAATAAATATGCTGACTGAACAAGGCTCTGTAAGTAAACCAGCATTTCTATCTTGTGTATATTTCTACATGGCACCACAAACAGGATTCGAACGTGTTTAGGCATTACTCTTTGGATCCAAAAAGTATGAAAAAAACTTTCCTTTATCACTATGTAAAAGTTCTATTCCATTTCTGTGCTTTTGTAGGAGTTTGTGGGGCAATGGACGCTATGAAATGAGTTCAAATCCAGGACAAGGCTGTCTGCATTTCATATGGTGCTTATAAACTTTGGGAAAGGCATGAATCCAATTATTCTGCCTCTGGCTATGAGTAAATGTCAGGGCAGACTGGTCTCTTTAACCTCGATGTAGCAATAGGTCAAGAAGAAAGAAAAAAACTGATTTCAAGCCTGCTTAAAAAATCACCTGTCACATGCAGGTTGTGGAGAGGGGTTGGGTATATATATATCTCATCAAATCATGCTGACAGCAAGGATTTCCCTGACTCTCACTCTCCATCCATCCCTATCATCTATTGATCCTGGCTATGGTGCTTAGGTATCTCATTTCAAAACTCCAGTGATAATGTTGAAGAAGTCTGTATCTCCATCAGAAAAACCAACCATTGCTTTCGTATTTTTATAAAATATCATTATAGCTGTAACAGTTTCTTTAGAGAGACTATATGCTAGTTGTATTTGCTCCATCTTTCCTCTGTTCATGGGATCAAATGCCTGGGAGAAATCTATGAATGATAGTGTTGTCTTTAGATTTTTTGCATATACTCCTTTGATAATTTCAATCTGTGAATCAATTTCTTTGAAAAATGCTCTCATTTTTCCAAAGAATATTCTCAATTTCGGGTTTGATACAGTTGAGAAGCAGACCATTTGTAATTCTGTGGTCCCCTTTCTTGGGTAAGGAGAGGATGCAGCTTTTTGTTCATTTCTCTATTGTATTTTGTTGATCATATTTACGCAACCCCTCCACTTGGGCAAGATATGACACAAGGTCAATTTTTAAGTGGAGTTTAACAGGTCTGAATTCAGAGTTTTCCTTCTCCTAGACTAGTTGCCTCACCAAGGCTGAAGAACTTAGTCTGCCCTACTATTTACCCATAGCTGGACGGAGAATAATTGGATTCATATCTTTCCCGAGGGTATTAGTGCTATGTGTAATGCAATCAGTCTCGTCCAGGATTTGAACTCATGTTGCCGTGTCCATTTCTTACGATGATAACCATTACACCACGGGCACTTTTGTTTATAGACAGCATAGTGTAATCAGATTTCCTAGTCTTACATACTTCCGACGGGGGAGTTATTTCGTTGAAGCCTGCAGCTTTCCTGCTTTTAATTTTTGTCAGTACCGCATCCAGATCTTCCTCTGTAAACTATCTTAATTTCATACCTAGTTGGTTATCATTAATTTTTTTGAAAAATTTATCAGTGACTTTAGAGCAGTTTCCTTGAAGATTGTTGAAATATTCTTTCCACTCCTAAAGTTCTTCTTGGTGGGCAGCTTTTATTTTTGTTTAAGGTATTCTTTACTTCATTCAGTTTCTAATTTTAAAGATTTGACCTTGAAGGCATTCTAATTATTCCTTTTGGTAGGTTTCAATATGTTCTCTCTGAGCTTTCTTAAGTTTCTGCATGTTAGCATTTGTTGGGTTTCTTTAAGTAAAGATTCCATTTTCATGTTAACTTGTTTTTCTTTAGTTGCTATTGCTTCTCATACAACTCTAAATTTGACTTTCTGTTGCAATAAATTTAAAGTTATATAATTTTTTGGCTAATCTGTTCTACAATATTTATTACAAGTTCCATAGCCTTGAAAAGTTGACCAGTTCACATATCTTGGTAGTAATATCTCCTCTACAGAAAGCAATGTTAACATACATATAGATTAAGCATGGACTGCTATCAACAGTTGGTTTGTCAGTTGGGTTTTATAGCATATCAACCTTTCTTGGTTATTTAATCCCAAATCCATTTTATATGAATTGTCAGTTCTATTTAAACCAATTCAGTTTAGCATGAGTCCACAGTTCAATTTTTAAAAACATTTCTATTTAAAGCTATTCAGTTCAGTCAAACAGTTCTTATTCAAACAATTCAGTTTAGAATAAATATAGATTTTGCCCACGCACAGTTAAATGTCAAAACAGTTCTATTTCAAGCAATTCAGTTCAGCATAAGTACAGTTTCAATGTCAAAAACAGTTCTAATTCAAACAATTTAGTTTAGCATAAGTAAGCAGTTTAGTTTTATTTAACCCATAAACAGGGCCTTATCAAGAGCTACCTCTCTGGGCCAGAGGTGAATGAGCATATGGAAATCTCATCTCTGATAAAATAAAATGGTGATTCTTCCTATTGGTAGCTGTGTCAGTACTATTGTATGGTTGCACAACTTGGACTTTAACAAAACATATAGAGAGAAAATAAATGGGAACTACACAAAGATGCTGTGTGCTGTGAACCCTGGGGGCAGCACCCCACAAAACAGTAGCTGTATGACCACTGACCTCCCCTGTCATAAATAATCCTAGTGAGACAACTAAGATATGAATGACATTGCTGAGGAAGTAAGAAAAAAAAACAACTCATGAGCAACATTCTCCAGTGGATTCTTACGTGTGAACACACTGCTGTTAGTTGACCAGCAAAAACCTATATCAACTCTGTTCAGACAATGGATGCCATCTAAAAGGACTTACAATGGACAATAGGGAAGGATGATGAGAGAGAGTCAAAGCAATCCATGCTGTTGGCATGCTTTGATGATCATAGAGATATTTTTTTTTAATTTTCTTTTTGAATATAGAAAGTAAAGTAAAATTTCAGACATTTAATGATTTAAAATATCCATGTCTTGGCTAATGTCTTTATATTTTAGAAACCAAATTAAAATTCAAACACATGTACAGCTATGTACACAAAAAACTGACGCTCAGTTAAAGATTGCATTTAAAAGTTTCTTTTAATAACATTATATCATGTGCCTAATCAGTCTCAAACTCTGTAAGGAAAGTATAATTGAATAATTTTTTTTCAATCCCCTACCTGATCAATTTTTTCTATCCAATGTTTAAGTTTGCATAATGTTTAATTTATATTCTAGATGAGACTGGATTTCACATAGCACTAATATCCTAAAGAAAGGCATGAATCCAGTTATTCTCCCTCCTAGTATGGGTAAATAATAGAGTTGCACTGCACTCTTGAACCTTGGTATGGCAACTGGCCGAGGAGAAGAAGGAAAACTGAATTTAAACCTTCTCATGTGGAGGGTCTGGGTAACTATACTTACTTCTTAAATGAAGAGTATTTAACACAGGAGCAATAAGAATGTTTAAATTTCTTTCACATTTTTGGTTTAAAACCTAATATAAACTGCCTATATGATTGCCCCCCTTTTTTTTGTAATAAAGGTTTATTCATAAACAACAAATTAAAACATTTACTGACAGTCATTCACGCATGCTAATGAACAAGCCTCTTGTTTTCTGTCACTTTTATATAAAAAAAAAGCCATAGCTAATTTTTAATATGATGACTCACTTGAGGTCAACAGAGGACAAACAACAAGAACTGCTAGTTGTAAACATCGGAAAAATTTTTTACCATTAGCTTTTTTCCATTCATTTTCATGAATTACATAATGATTTATTCAGTTCTCTCAAAGGATCCAAGAATAAGCTAACTGTATCTACTGTAGAGAGGGAAGACTTCCATAGCCCAGCAAAAATGGATGTCCTAGGTATACCATTCAATTATATTTCTGGAGTTTTGGGGAGTGTAGAGTCTCCCCTTTATGGGTCTTCTCCGAGCTGGAGTAGTAGTACCCGTTTGAGTTCCATCTATGGTTCAAATAGATGTTTGAGATAATGAGATGTTTGATTAAAATGACTGAAGTTATATTTTGGTATGCTATGTATTTCATTGCAAGACTTGTTAATCACTTACCATACTGTAAAAGCAAACAATCAACCAACCATTGATTTTTATACAAACAAATTTGGTGAGTAACACTCAGAGTATCAGGCGAGCTTGGCATCTGATGGGGATTTTTATACATGTTTCTGGCATTTTTCATAATATATTTTTTATTTTAGCCCTTCCCATGGCCAGCTCTATGTTACTTGTTCTATGATTAGATTCCCAAACAACCTTTTCACCCGAACAATTAACAGATGTGACTGGCTGTGTTCTTGGTACATGGACTGGTCCGTAGTTTTTGACATGTCAGTCAAGGCTACCTACATTCATGTCAGGTAGCTGAGATTAACACCTCTTGGCCTGGGGGGGATTTCCTGCTCCTGGCTTTCACCTGCTTTGCAGGACCAAGTTTATAGCTTGGTGCCTGAGGTTTCCTTGAATGGGTTTTCACACTACAAAACATCTTTGTGCCATATTCCAGTATGGTTGGGTGGAGGCTGAATGAACATAAAAAATGTCAATGCTTTTTACCCAGAACTCTTGTTATAATAAGGAAATCCATGGTTTGTTTTGGTGAGAAGCTGGTGCTTAGGTTCCTTTTATTTTAATGTCATTGGAAACGAAATTGGTGACCAGAGTTCAAATCCTGGAGACGGCTGTTTGAATTTCATTTCGAGAAAGACATGAATTCATCTATTCACCTCCAAGCTAGTTGTAAACCATAGAGCTAACTTGGTTTTTCCACCATGTTAAGCAACTAGTACAGGAGAAGGAAAACTTATTTCAAACCAGCTTTACTCCACTTAGAAAAAGCCCAGTTGGTTGGGGCTGTAGAATACACTGACTGCATCTCTGCAGAGGAGTAAGACTCTGCAACAAGTGTCCAGATCATGACATGAAACAATCTAATGGAGAGGCTCCAGTCATGCTAGAATTTTGGGTAAAGTGGAAGGCCGCTTCATTGCCATCGCTCCCTGGTCCACTCTGGCCCAGTGTGGTAGCACCTGATAGGACCCTATCTCTGGGTCAAATAGAACCATTTGACATTTAAAGTCTGTGCAAACAATCGACTTATGCTAAATTTAATAGCTTGAGTTAGAACTGTATGATCATTTAACCGTGTAGACAAATGACTGATGTTTGATTGAATTGTTTGTGACAAATCTAATATATATGTATAAACTAGACTTGGAATTAAATAACCTACAAAGGTTGATATGCCATAAAACCAAACTAAAACAAGTAAAAATACCAGTATTCTTTTCAAGAAAATACTTTTCATCAAAATCATAGTTTATTGAAATTCTTAAATACCATTATCCAAGAATTTTTTCTTTTATCTCTAAACTGAAATAGAAGAAGTTTTGAACAAATTTATCTCTGCTCGACAAGTTACTTTACCACATGTGATTCCTGGCATTTTTTTTTTTTTTTTATAAATTGCATACTTTGTGTATTTCTTTAATTTTTATTCTTCTTGATCAAGAATTTGTTATACTGTATACATCATTTCAGAAGAGAAAAATATTCTGTTTGTTTGGTGGTTTGTTGGCTCATATTTTACTGAGGTTGGAGAGAGAAGTGCAAATTAATTAGACAATTTGATTTCCAAAATTTGTGATTAATATACAAGATCTTTTTTTTTCTTTACATTGAAATCAGGTTTCTATTTTATCAAGGTACTTGAAGTTTGAATAATGGTACTTATGTTTTAATTAAAAGTGCTCTTAAGTTTGAATAACACTGTACAACTACAATTATATCTTTCTAAATTTTATACACTTTATCCATTTTTTTTTCCCTAGTTCCTCTTATATCTCCATTCATACTGTCGACATGATTCTGTGAACAAAATTAATAATTCCAGTTAAATAAGTTTTGGGAATCCAGTAAACAGTTTCAAAAGTTAAGTTTTAGAGGTAACTATTGTTAATTAGCCTGATGAGTTGAGTGTTCGCCATTGGTCCAGGAGACCGGGGTTCAATCCCAGGTTGAGTCATACCAAAGACTCAAAAAACGGTACATGATACCACCTTGCTTAGCACTCAGCACTATAAGGTTAGGATCATGGGTAAAGTGGAGAAATCCTTGAAATGGAGTAGCGCCCTCCACTACACCTCGATGTAGTTGCTATTGAAAAAGGAGCCTTCGGGTCACCCTCGACTAAGGTTGCCAACTTTACTATTGTTAGTGGTGATTTGAAATTTATTATTAGACAACCAGTGATACTGACTATTGTACTGGGAAAAATAACTTCATATGATAATAGAAATATTTAATTTAATGTGTTTCTTCTAATACAACAAATAAAAAAAAAAAAGACTATTTACACTGCTGTTACTGAACATACTAAAATAAATCATGTATTTATTTAGCCAAATTATGAGACCATGACCCAATCAAATCTGCAATACTCCTATACCCAAACCCCGCAAAAAAAAATTGCATAAATTATGTTATTACGTGGACTATTGACTTCATCTTTATTGTTTTACTCAATGTTTCAATGTCCATGACCTCCTTCAGATGTTTCTTCTGGACTTCAAACTGAACCCTTTATTTGATCCCCAGGGGTAGACAGTTCCAATTCTGTTAACCATGACCAGGTACAAGTGAAAAGTTACTGTAAGTATTCCTTGTTATAAAACATACCCATACATGAATACGTGCAATAGACATAGAATATTCATAACGTACATAGGAATCCCGAAACACAAAAAAACTTACAACTTCTTAGTTCAGGTACAAAACTTTTTATTACCTTTGAGTTAAAAGGTTTTTCGACATAAGGAGAGAGATACACAATCTTTCTATGCTGACTTTTCCCTCTGGCACCCGCCACAAGGCCTCAGCGAGCTCCAAAAGTCAACCTTTTTTCGAGGCAGGAACTCAAATCACTGACTTTTCTCAAATCCCCCAAATCCTCCGCGCATGCTCCCAGTGCATGACATCATTCACATCCCCCTGGTTACATTTTCTATCTGGGATTTTTATTTTGACATCTCTAAATGACACATCCTCCCCATGTGCACATGAACACCTGCACTCATGTTGTACCTAACTAACCCATGCGCTAAGCGAAAGGTTCTCAGCCTAACTAAACCGAAAGGCAAGATATATAAAACAAAATCCCTCGGCCATTATATTACAGTTATTCTTACCTGTAGTTAGGATTGAACTTGAAATCTCCAGATAAGTTCACTCAAAAGCACTTCCCAATTAAACACCATATCCACTGTGCCATCTGTCCTTGCTGGACAATTCAGAGTAAATTTTAGGGACTTATAAACCTAATGTCTCCATCAATCATGAGATACTCCTCTCTACAATCCTATCAGATATCTTTTTTACCCGAGCTCATATCTAACATTCTGAGCAATAACAATTATCAAACTTCATCTCAGCAATTTCGATAAATGAAAATGTAAAGAAAAATTGCTAACAAGGTAATCCAAATAGAAGGAGAGATTTATTGAAAAGCAAAGTCAACACTATAACGTTTCGGTTCTAATGAACCACCATCAGGACTATGAGGGATGATATTAGTGATGTTAAATCAACAATGGATGTTTAAAAATGCAAAATACAAAAACCTAGGGAAAACTTGTATAACAAGAAAAAGTTGACTGTTTGATTAGTGAATCAGCATTTGTTGTTTTAAATTATGTCATTTGACTAATTAGAAATATTGTGTAGAATTTATGTTCCGTTTGTTTATCAAGAAAGATTTCGAATCCAAAGAAGGAAGAAAGACAAAAAGAGAAAGTATAAAATTATGATATATGTGGAATATATTAACTAAAGATGGAATATATCATATCTATTTAAAATGGATTTGCTCAAGTAAGGAGAAATATTATAAAAGCCAGGACGAGTATTTAGGGATTTAAAGAGGGAAATAGCAGCGGCTTCGAAAATTTGTCTAAGACTTTTATTATGAATGTAAATGAACATCTTTGCAGAATTGGAATTGAAGTTGTAAAATGAAAATATATATTGGTGTCATGTTTCAATTACAGCATATTCATATCTTTAATTGCAGAGTTCCATTGCTGTAGATTTCGGTAACAAATAATACTTGATAATTTCTGTTTTGACTTCATAAAACTCCCAGGAAATTAAAATCCTCATTGCTTTTACTTGATATCATCATCATCACTAACATGTATATCATTGGGTATAAGTTCCTTCTTAGTTTTCTATGTGTCTTTTATAATTGATATTAAAAGTTATTTCTTTGGAACCAATTTGATAATATTGCAGTTACTGATACATGAGGCAAACTCTTCTCCACGTATTGAATTCATCTTGAATTATGATACATACCTGTCTAGGAAAGCGCATAACCTGGTTAAAAACTATAAACAAACCAAAAAATCAAATGAAATAGTAAAAAAACACCCCAAAAACAAACAAACAAAATGGCCTTGACTTTTTTTCTTTTAAAAACCTACTACTTTGAAAGTGATGGATGGAGGAAAATATGTAAGAGAAGTGAGTGAGCTGGCAAACATTTTTATTACCTGCCTAGTTCCAATTCCTTCTTATCTGGAAGCATTTGGAAAAAGTAAAAACTGACGTCTTTTAATGCTTTACTGAAGGACGACAAAGATACACGATGGAAATGGAATTCGAAGAAAAAAAAAATCTTCCAATTTGAAGGTTTATTCAAATATGGACTGGAGGAAAAAGAGAAAAAAAAGTTCTTTCTCATATTAGTTGTTACATATGACTATATATTTCATGTATCAGTGTACCAATTATTATGGGACAGAGGCAACCATTTTAACCCTTTTGGTGTGGAGAACAAGTAGATTAGCCCAAATATACTTAATGCAGGATAGTAAGAAGCAACTTTAGTCCACATTACATATAAATTTTGGATTTGTGAGATTTACCACCTAAAAGTGCATCTCGTTCAAGACACTTTGACCCTGAAATTGAAAAACGAATATTTTATTACTTCTAAAATCTTTAGTAAAACAGTTGTTTTTAGAAGTATCACAGAATAAAAACTTCTGATAAGCACTCTTGAGGGATATATTTTACCCTTCAAAATGGCATACTTCAGTAATTGCTTAACTCAAAATAAGTCATTTTGTATTATATATCTTAGCAAGGTTTGAAGCAAGTTATTTTTTTTTTCATTTCATGGTCATCTAATTTGTTGTCAAATATGCAGCAACAAAAGAGTCAACAGAAGAAAAAAAAAAAATTTTTTTTTGTTTTACACCCAGTACTTTAACAAGTTAATCTTGTACCAAACAGAGGAAAAAGGTTTTGTAACATTCAACAGGGACTGAACCTGCAGCTTTCAGGGAACAGGATGAAAATAAGCCACAAGAGCCAACATGTTAAGCCACTAAGCTAGAAATAAAATGGTGACATTGTTAAGCAAAAAATTGGCAGTCATGAACTTAGAAAAACCTTCAGAACAGTTTACACCCTCAAATATGAAATTCCCAGAAAAATCACTCTGTACAACCAACACCCAAAGAACACACAAAGAATTAATTTATAAAGCCTACCTTAGTTTGATACAAAACTAGAAGTATGAAGCACTCAGTGAGAATCTAAGCGATTAACCATGATTTGGTGGCTAAGCTTACCATATGAGGCATATATAGGAAATCCAAGAAATGCACAAGGATTATCTGGGATTATATGGGTCACAGCATTTTAGTGTCTTTATATCAAATCTCTGAGATGGAACAGTAGGGCTAAGTATATAATGATTATCCTGCCGAAAGGTTAGATCCTCTCTTCCCCTAAACAAGGGTTGTCTTGAGTATGACATAAAACTCATCAGTTTTGGAGATCTTGGGAGAGTGAAGTATCCCTTGACTGCCATTACTCCCAGGTTCGTTTATTTGGGTTTTATGGCATATCAACCTTTGTAGGTTATTTAATGCCAAATCCATTTTTATATAAACAAACAGTTTTATTTCAAACAATTCAGTATATCATGAGTACACAGTTTAATTGTCAAAAACATTTCTATTTCAAGCTATTCAGTTTAGTCAAACAGTTCAAATTAAAACAATTTAGTATAGTTTTTATTTAAACAGTTAAATGTCAAACCAGTTCTATTTCAAACAATTTAGTTTAGCATAATTATGCAGGGTGCTATCTATGGGTCAAATAGACTATCAGGTGCTACCACTCTGGGTCTACACAGTTAAATCATCAAACACTCTAGGAACGATGGCAATGAAGGGGTACTCTGCATTCCCCAAAGCTCCAACATTACTGGAACCTCACCAGATTGTTTAGTGTCATAACCAGGACACTCATTGGTGGTGGGGGGGTCTTACTCCTCTACTGAGAAGCAGTCTGTTCTATAGCCCCAGGCAACTGGGCAATCCCAGGTTCATTTTGACCTCGAGTTGTAGTACCTGTTCGTGTCCCATCAATGGATCATAGTTGGCAAATTATTTGCATTGAATAGAACAATGTGCAAAACCAAAAAATTCTTAAGAAACAACAGCATAAACATTCTAGTATGAATATACAATTTAAGCAATTCTTTAACCCCTTGGTATAATATAACTCTCGACATGTTGAGATGTAGTTATAATCAATCCAAGTTGGGCATCTGAGATTTGTAAACTGAGTGCTTTGTACAGAGGTAACTTCACACAACAACAGAAGTGAGGATGCTACTCAAAAAGAATCACAGAACAAATCATGTAGAATTTCTAAATTTTTTTTTTAACATTCTACACATGGATGCACAAGTGTTGACTAACCAGCAACAACTTACATAGATCATCTCTGTGTGGACACTAGATGAAGAACTTCACAGGAGTAAAGGATGATAGGGACGAATGTGAGAGAGAGTCAGGGAACTCCATGCTGTCAGTGTGATTTAATGATGCCATAACTTGTAGTATAGAGAGATTTTTTTTAACAGAATCCTTTATTCTATTTAATTGTATAACCTTAATCTTTTTTTTTGCCCTTCAATACAGCATTATAACCAGAGCACTCAGTCATCAATCTCAGATACATAGAGCTTTTGATAACTTTTGGTGAAATCTGTATTTCTCTAAAGATGAGGTCTGAATTCTTTCTTTAACAAAACTTATGTTTCTTTTCAAAAGAATAGAGCAATAAAAGCCACTCCAAATAATGGAAACAATAAAAATCTTTACAGGAGTAGAAATGCCCTTCATACAAAGGGTCAGATTCACTGATGTCATACAATATTCATATACTGAACCCAAAGATTGTAATAGTAAACATAATTATGTCTAGTTTGCCAAAGTAGACCATAGGTGTGACAATATAGCTGATACTGTTTCAAAAGTCATATGAGACTGGCTTTGCCCAAGTTTTCTCTCAGCCTATAATGTATCAGTTAAACATTATGGCATGCCAGTGATGAGGAATTTAGTTAAAGTATCTAATTAGACAAAGCACAGGAAAATGTGGATTTGTATAGTCTGGTTTTATGGCATACCAACTATTGTAGGTTATCTAATCCCAAATCTGGTTTATACATATATATCAGATATATATGATTTGTAAACGTAAGTCAACAAAATTAAACAGTTCAAATTATTGCTATGTATCACTTACAATTCAATTAAACATCAGTCATTTGTTTACACAGTTAAGTCATCAAACACTTCAATTTCAAGCAATTCAATTTAGCATAAGTTATTTGTTAGCACTCAGTTTAAATATCAAACAGTTCTATTTGATCCATAGAAGGAAACCTATCAAATGCTACCACTTCAGGTAAAAGTGGACCTGGGAGCAATGGCAATGAAGGGGTGCTCTAGATTACCCAAAGCTCCAGCATTACTGGAGCCTCACTATCAAATCGTTTAACATCATATCAGGACTCATTGTAGTCTTACTCCTCTGCAGAAATGTATTTAGTGAAATCTACAGTCCCAGCCAACAGGGATCAGTGGATTTATGCCTTTCCTTGGGATATGAGAGGAAAATGCTTATCTTGAACTCACCACATACTTCTAATACAGGTCTCTGTTTAATAAGAATGGTTTTCATTTCCTGTTTGATCTACAAGAATTTTTGGTAGAGATTAAAATGTAATATGTTGATCCTCTCTGATTTACAATTGAGCAGCTTTCAATGTATTGATGAATAATTTCGGCAACTTTACCAAACACATTTTGGACCAGATAGAATAAGAACAGGAGAGGTATAGTGTAATGGTTTCATTGTAGGAAATTGAATTGGCAACCCAAATTCAAGCCGTGGATAAAGCTGTTTGTGTGTCACTCTCTTGTTGTACTCTTGGAAAGGCATGAATCTATCCTTTATTTCTCACCAACTAAATAGTAGGGCAGACTAGGTTTTTTAGCCTTTGCAAGTCAACTAATCAAGGAGAAGGAAAACTGAATTCAAACCATCAGCACTTAAAAAAATACATCTAGAATAATGAAAACTAGAATCAAAAAGAAATTGATTTTATTTTTCTCTTCAAAATTACAAGTTTTTTTTTTTTTTCAACACATTCACCGTTTAGAGCTGGACATTTTTCTTAATATTATCCTCATATTTTTTTTTTGAAGTTTCTACTTTGTTTTTTCATTCAGTTGTGTCCATCTTTGACATCCAATTTCACCACAAATTTTTTGCACTATTGAAACAAAGGGAAATATATCAGCTGTGGACAAAATTTTATGCTAACAAAAATTTTTCTCATTCTTTTGTTATGCACAACCTTCAATATTTTTGCTATTTTCAGCTCATTTTTGATTGGAACAAAATTTAAAACAATGAAAATGATACCAGTCTCAGAAAAAAAAAAAATTTACAAAGATAAAAATCTTAATCGTTTAATTTCACACAACACAGGAAAATGTTGAAGTTATATATAGTTACAGTGCAAATAGTAAATGCAAATATAGAAATGATTTTACTATCGAAATGTATTGAAAAGAATGTAATCAAAAGAATGCATTGAAAAATGATTTTACAATAGAAATATATTGGAAAATTGCTTTTACAATCGGAATGCATTAGAAAATGATTTAGGATAGAAATTCATTACTAATTATTCTACCATAGAAATGTATTGAAAAGAATTATACCAAAGGAATGCATTGGGAAATGACTTACTATAGAAATGCATTGGAAAATGATTTAGCACAGAAATCTATTAATTATTTTACTATAGAAAAGGTATTGAAAAGAATTTTACAATAGGAATGAACTGGAACAACCAGAATTCTGATGATGCCAAATCAAGGCTGTATGGAATTTATTCGACAAGTGTACATTTCAGGCATTGCATTATTTGTTAAATGTAATATGGCGTTCGGTTGTGATTTCAAGAAATGTTCTTTTACTTAATTTTCTTCTAAGCCAAAAATATCCAAATTTTATTATTTTTGCTGAAACATTAAAACCTAAACAGATATTAGCAGCTATTATTTATTACGCAACTATACAGCATTGAAACTTTTACCAAAAAATACAATCGCAACAACTCTTGAATGAAAGTCAAAGTTGATAAATACAAATAAATAGATGCACTAAGTTTAGCATAATGGTTATCCTTATAGGAAATGGAATTGCTAACCCAAGTTCAAATCTTGGAAGAGGCAGTTTGCATTCCTGTTTGTACTAATGCCCTTATAAAAGGCATAAATCCATCAGCTTTCTCCTCTGTTATGAGTAAATAGTAGTGTTGATAGGGTTCTTTAGTCTTGGTAAGCAACCAGTCTAGGATAAGGAAAATTGAATTCAAATAACCTGTTTAGTTTCTTTGTTTAATGATATATAAAACCTTCATGGATTATTTAATGTCAAAGCCACCCTTGTAAAAAAACATCAGAGATACAATTTTACCCATGGCTGGAGGAACAAAGGGGATTAGTTGGACAGTGAACATAACACAACAGGAGTTTAAACTAACTCACTTTGATATCACGGTCCAGATCTTTAGCAATAACACCATGGGGACTCTTCACTCCGCAAACAAGCTAAACTTGGCTTTAACATCCTACACATTGTGGATGCATTGGGTAAATACATAGTTTCATTGCTTTAAAATTTGGCAACAGATAATACCTAACAATAACTATTTTAATTGTATAAATTTTCCTCTAGAAAAAAAAAAAAATTCATTATTTAAGGTGTACTTATTTATGGGTCACTAACTTTGATTGCTCCATCTTTACAAATGTTTCCTATTTCTGGATTTTCAAGAATTATTTGGGTCGATACCTACTCTTTGACTGAAGTCACTCAGAACACACAGAACGAAAGATCTGTCTTAGGATGACTATATATATATATATATATATATATATATATATATATATATATATATATATAGTCATCCACAGACAGATCTGTTTCGTTCTCTCAGAACTCATCAGTGTGGCGAGACAGTATCTTCCCGTAGCTGGGATCGAAACCCGGTTGACTCAAACACCAAACCAAAGCTTCTAACCATTCAGCCACGAGGAGATATTGGCTGCGAAGTAAATTTTAAACGGTTATGAATCACAATTACTATTGTTTACATACAACCGTTCAACGGTTGCCGATATATATATGTGCACACACAAACATTAATCAAGAAGCACACAACTAATACTTTTGTACATATATTTGTCTATATAACAAATTGTGAGTCGTGTTTTTCATATCTATCCAGGTTTGTCTTTATCATTTATATTATTCTTATCTATTTATTTTTCTCTCATGTATCGATGTACTTCATAATGATTCTTTCCTTCTCATTGGAAACCAACAGCCACTATTATTTAACTGACAATCACTTTATAATGAAGTAACAAGCGACTATCGAACTCAACAACATGGTATTGTCTATCTGTCTATCTATCAATCTGTCTGTTCAAGTATGTCTGTGGGAATAAATAAAGATTAATAAAAATAAATACAAAAAATGCAGAAACTCCCAGAAGCCCCTGAAAGGAAAAGGGGCGACGCATGCTCAAGGAAGAAAGCCTCTGGGCAAAAGAAAAAAGCCTGTCCTCTTTCAGCAGTGACCAGCGGAGTGACAACACCTAAATCTTTCTAGGTAATGGTAAAAGGTGCCATGCGTCCGCCTCTAGACGACAAGTTGGCTAACCTTTCCACTAGAAGCAGCAGTCTCTTTTACTAACGACCCACGACAAAAAAAAAAACACCGAATAATGGACTCGTCAGAATAACAATTAAGACACTATATAACGGACTTAACAACTATAACTAAAAACACCGGATTTAGACATATGTCCCAAAGACGTCTAACACATTTTTAACGCCTTGAACACCAAATTTCGACATACATACCCAAGAACGACTAATACATTTTAACACTTTGACTGGGAGACGCAACCATTTCATTTGTATTCAGAAAGAATTTCCTTACCCACTGAATAGTTGTTGAACCCAGGAATAAAGAAAAAATATAAAAGATATCTTGGCCTCCTGTCTTCTCTTCCTGCCTTCTTTCATATAAATCCTTTGTAGCTTTCATATCCAAGAAGTTAAACCAGCAAGATAACGTGAAGTAAGAATAGAATAACCCCGAATGGAGTCAGATAGCAACAACAACATAAATTACCTTTGAAACCCCATATGTCCGTATCTGTCATATTAATAATGCTTATTTAGATCTATTTATTCCTTTTTTTTTTGTATTTCATTTTCTTCTAAACCAAATATTTCAGTATTTCATCACTTCTATGAAAATGGATATTATTAGATATCCCTCATTACCAAATAGCACTGAAACTCTCACCAAACACGAATATGTAGCAATTCAAAAATAAGTACACTACAACCATTCAACAACACAAAATTGAAAGGCTGCATTTTGTTGGATGGAATGCTGTCGAGTTTGAGAATAAATAATGCCGACTAATATCCATTTTGCGTATATAATTTTCCATTGAAAATTATAAAATTCTGTTATCATTTCAAAGAAAAACGTTTTATAAACAAATTGTTTGAAATTCAATTATTTATTAGCTATAATGTATTCATGTTTTCTTTAATATTAGTAGATTGTTCAACAAGATCTCATTCATTTCTCCATTATAGCAGTTTTATCTTCATTGGTCAAATTTTAATCACAAATGATTTGAGAGAAATATTGGCACAGGAGTGAAAGGCAGTGTGAAGAAAACGGCTGTCGTTAGTGAGAATGACCGTCCGCGTCGGTCCAAGAGCCACGTTTGGTATGTTGTCTAGGCAAAAAAGGATAGCCAACGTGAACACCTGGTCGCTGTGGTGGTTGAGCAGTGCCGAAATTCAGGGCATTCGGCTATAGTCAGCCACCTCTCCGGCTTAAGCATAGCACTTGACCTTCGAGCCTGGCTTAAGCTATGAGTAGGCATATATCCCGGAAGACTGCTATGGACTCATATTGGCCAGCAAGGTCAACTGGCTTTGTACCAGGAGACTTAGCAAAGGCTAGCATAGTTCACATTGCACCAAGTGAACCTATAGCCAGCATCGTCCTGCAGAGAGCCGTGCCGAAATACCGCTCATGCAACTGACTCGTATTTTGCATAAGGGAGTTTTCGGCTCTATAAGAGATAACAATCTTCGGCAGAAACTTCTAAAAGAACAACCGGATTTGAAGGAAGTGAAAGAGGCAACTACAAGGATTAGACAATGACGATGACGAAGGAGAAACAACAACGAAATTGATTTTGCGTCTTGACGAAGAAGAAACAACAAAAATGATATTGCTTGTTGATTTACATTAACTTTTTTCTTAATAATTCGACTAGAGTTATTTTGGCATTAAACAATGACCAACGAGCAGTTTAACATTCAACTGATTCCCGAGTTCAGTTGGGTTGCTTCCGACAGTGGAGTGGATAAAACAAGCTCAACTTGCTTCTAAGTTGTGTGACTTCCGAGAAGTGGAAAGGGTCCTCCCCCAGCGATTAAGAGGCGGCGCATTTGGGGTATATTGACAGTCAAACAAGGAACTAAAAGGCGGATATAGATCATGTTAAGAGAACCTTTATAACTTCTTTGGCAGCTGATTCTTTCGTAGCATTCAGAAACTTTGCGACGTGATGGCTGCAACCCAGTGAAACCGTAGATATGTTTTTGGCGGAGCTTCGGATGCTCGGCCAGCTGGTGAAAGAGGCACGATCAAAGAAATGAATAACATGTGCCTTTGTCAGCGAACTACCGGGTCACGAGGGGCAGCACCTCCAGGTATCTTCAAGGATGGATAATATGACCATGGGACAAATTCTAACCTGAGCACAGGCTTTCATGTCAGACGATAAAGAACCAGCCGCAGAGTCTATACAACCGGTTCAGTCCTGTACTTACTAAACCACTCCTAGTGCGTTGGCCAGTGATGCTCTGGACGAAACTACCAATATCAGAGTGCGAGGAAAGGTACGACACAACAGGTGTCAAAAGATAAGCCACGTCGTATCTGAGTGTACAGAAAACGGGAAAGGAGGCGAGACGTCAATGCCAGTATCTCCTCAATCAATTTAAGAGAAGCACTCCCCACATTAGAAGCATGGATCGATGGGAAGAAACGCATAGCACTGGTGGACTAGATATTCTCGGTCTCTTGTGACTGGATCAGTGCGTAGTCATCTCGAGTTGAACATTATGACAGCTAACGGTGAAATAACCTGCGGCCATGGCGTCGGAACCACCATGCTGGCAGTAAGTAGGTTGAATCCCCAAAGAGCTGATGTCCTACTTGTAGGCAGTCAACTGTGAGGCTTTGATATGCTACTTGGGATGGTTATCATCAAAATACTAAACAGAGTTTGCATCAACCAGTCTGCTGAAGAACAAATTCACTTTCCTGCGCTACAATCTCCTGATCGCAGCACAGGCAGGTGGATCTGTTCTGTTCCGAGTCGGATTTCAGCGCCGAGTTTAATGAACCGACCAGATAGTAAACAATATTGTGGAAATGGTCATGAGATCATTCACTTAATGAACTTCCAAACAGGGTGCCTGAATATTCGGTGCCCGCTCAAATTCGGCAAGACTATCGACGCGAGCTGCGGACGTGGTTCGATAACGGATGGTTGCTTCCCTATCTTTATGAGAGACTGGGCCCGTGGTGTAATGGTTATCGTCGCAGGATATGGACACGGCGACACGAGTTCAAATCCTGGACCTGACTAATTGCATTTCACATAGCACTAATACCCTTGGGAAAGGTATGAATCCAAATATTCTCCCTCCAGCTATGGGTAAATAGTAGGGCAGACTAGGTTCTTCAGCCTTGGTGAGGCAACTAGTCTAGGAGAAGGAAAACTCTGAATTGAAACCTGTTAAACTCCGCTTAAAAATTGACCTTGTGTCATATCATGCCCGCGCGGAGGGGTTGGTAAATATGATAAAGGGCTCAATTCCGTTGCTGGCAGTCTTTCAAACAAAACAAATCAAAGTTGTGCTTGTATTAGATTGCCGCGAATTGACTAGGCACGTGGATGCCTACATGACACATGCCGACGTCTATGAGCACAAGCTTAGGGATCGGCGAAAAAAGGTCCCAATATGTCAGAGTTCATTCTTCGAAGAGTGGCCATACCAGACTCGTCTTCGAGGAAATAAGGCACTGCCTAACACGCATAGGTTTTGGACTCAATGTGGCACTATCTATTATGCGGGCTATCGTGGATGCTGCATTATCGGAAGGCGATGCTATTCGACAGGCAACATCGGTATATATAGACGATGTTTTCATTGATGAAAATTTAGTGTCCGCCGCCAGAGTGAGGCAATATCTGGTCAGCCTTGGGCTGGTGAACAAGAAACCTGTACGGCTGCAGGACGGTGTGCATGTAGTCGGTAAGAATTTTTTTTGTGGGGGAGTGCAACATGCTGAAATGGGGATGTAGTCCTGTATATCCCGAGCATCCTTACCCGACGTGTAGTGTTTTCACGGTATAGAAAGCTGGTTGAGCATTTCCCGGTGGTTAGATAGCTTAAAAGTGACGGCAGCGTCCATGAAGAGAAAAGCAGCGACAGTGACCAAAAGTTGGGATGACGAGGTGAATGATGTCCTGCTGACCATGATGATGGAAGAGATGATCGCAAGTCTCCCAAGAAGACTCCGTGCGAGGTAAGTACTCTGAGCTCGATATTTGGGTTGACGTAAGCTCTCTAGCCACCAGTGTTCCACTGGAGAACGATGGCGCAGCTATAGAGAATACAAGTTGGTTACGAAATGAGAAGCACATAAACTTGGCTGAGCTTGATGCTGTGATGTAAGGTGTTAACATGGCATTGATGTGGGAAGTAAAAATGCTGGATCTCTTTACTGACTGCCTATGTACACAAATGGATCACAAACATTCTTATCGGAAAGGCCATGGTGTGTACCAAAGCGGTAGGCGAATTGCCAATCAGACGACGACTCGGTGCATTCACAAGCTTGGTTAAAGAGAACAGATTATCAAGGTTATGTCCATCGCCAAAGTCAGAAAATAACCGATCAGATGGCCTAACGCGAGTAACACAGCAATGGCTTGATTTAATTAGGAAGGCAACTGAACCCCAAAACTAGGTGTGTGCTGCATCAGCGAGCAATCCCAACTCTGACCGAATAAAGTCCATCCATCATCGAAGTGGTCACCCTGGCACAAGGAAGACATTTTTTTCTTTGTCAGACAAGTCGATCCCACGATTTCCAAGGCATCGGTGAGGACTGTAGTTAGAAATTGCAAAGAGTGCCAGTCAGTTGACCCGCCGCCCACGCGTTGGCTGAAGGGCAAATTGGACGTCAGCGTTACTTGATATCCAGTGGGAATAGTGGTAAGACACTTCTTGTCGCTCAATGACAGCGAGCCTACGCGATTGTCTGTCTGTCTGTCTGTCATCTAAGACGGTAAGATGCAGCAAGCATCGTCGACCATTTAGCACCTCTATTCTGTGAGTATGGTCCACCAACTGAAATGCTCGCGGACAAGGACATGGCATTTCACAGTAAGTCTTGTGAAGACTTCCTAAACGAATGGGGAGTTCGACGACGATTTCGCAGTGCGCACGTCCCATCAGATAATGGCATCACGGAAGTGTCATCGCAGAGTGAAACGGATTGCGGCGAGAAAACTGTGTTCAGTGTTGGAAGCGGTTTATTGGTATGACGTTATCTCAAAGGATAATGTATCACCGCTGGCTGCCGCCGCTAACGTGATCCATCGTCACCAAGTCCGAGTGAAAGACATCGATACATGGCCCTCTGATAAACCCGAACAGTAACATTATAGTTCCAAGGTGGGAGATCGTGTCTACACATCCTCTTACGCAATCGGTTGGGTCACAGATCTGATTAGCCAACCGAACGTCCTCGTTGATGAGATGCCTCACCACGTAAGGACCTGCGACTCATTGTGTGTTCAAGTGCCTCGGAGAGTATTAGTGACAGCGAATCCTCCACTCAGAGTGCGAGAATGATCACGAGCAATGCGTGTGGTGATTTCCCCGAGGCAAGCAGCCACGAGTCTGATGCAAATGCAATAGGTGATACTTTCACAGACGAGTCATCCAAGGGGTACTATTTACCAACCCCTCCGCTCGGGCAGGATATGACACAAGGTCAATTTTTAAGCGGAGTTTAACAGGTTTGAATTCAGTTTTCCTTCTCCTAGACTAGTTGCCTAACCAAGGCTGAAGAACCTAGTCTGTCCTACTATTTACCCATAGCTGGAGGGACAGTAATTGGATTCATACCTTTCCCAAGGGTATTAGTGCAATGTGAAATGCAATCGGTCTCGTCCAGGATTTGAACTCGTATCGCCGCGTTCATTTCCTACGGCGATAACGACTACACCACGGGCACCTCATCCAAGGGGTAAATCGCCGTAATATTACCGCAAAGAAGCACCAGGCGCAAAAGACCTGCCCCGGATTGTGATCATGAGATCAGTGGGGAGTGTCATGAGAGCTTAAGGCAGAGTGAATCACCGGCCGCCGTTTGGGAGAATGGCTGTCATCGTTGGTAAAACAGGCCACGTTTGGTACGTTGTCTATGCAAAAGAGGATGGCCAGCGCGAACAACTGGTCGCAGTGGTGGCTGAGCAGTGTCGAAATTTCGCTCATGCAAATGACCCGTATTTTACATAAGTGAGTTTTCGGTTCTATATAAGATGGCAGAGTTCTACTTCGGCAGAACATACCCCCCACCCCGCAAAAAGGTTTTTTTTTTTAATTAGGCATGAAAGGTAATATACTCAGATGTTAGGGGAGTTTAATTTTATCAAATCAAAGCATCTCATGATTTATTGACGAGATAATACATGCCTAGTTTCAATGCTTGAGAGTTTGGTCATAAATAATTCCTGAAAATATCCATTTTCATGGTATAAATGTTCTAAGATTATCCTAGCTGACTTAGTTCTGCGAAAAATTAAGTTTCTATGAAGAAATTATTCATAGCGTACTTATTTATGAAACAAAATATCCCATGGCTAAGTAAAACGACATTTTAATACTATATTTGAATAAAAAATGTTTATCATTACTATTTTTACCTTTTTATAATTTTTTTTAACGCCAACTCTAACACGTGATCTTTTGCTGCGGTCTGAATTATAAGTCACTTTAGGACTCCAGGACTGTCGTCAGTATTCTAACCCGTTTTAGTTGTGTTGTGATCTAGATGGTGTTAATTCTTACTCTGATCTCCAGTTCACCCAGTTTGTTTTTTTTGCCTAAGTTCCTAGGGATTGTCCAAAGGGCGTCTACTATGAGTGCTATTACCATCACTTTCATGATGAGCAAGTTTTTCAGCTAGGTCTAAGTATTTGTGGGGGTGTAATGGCTAAAGCGATGGACTGCTGAATCGTAGTAAGCGAGTTCGAACTCCAGTCGCGCTATTACGTTCACTTTCGGGAAAATACCCTTGGGAAAGGTATGAACTACCTTATCTTCCCAGCTATAGGTTAAATAGTACCACTACTATTCTTCTTGGAGAATGGCATTGAATAACCTACAAAGGTTGATATGCCATTAAACAAAGAAACCAAACCAAGTACTTGTTCAGCTTTTTGATTTCCTTCATTTTCGCTCTTTGGTTTGTTGTAATGGCAAAATCAAGTCGATGATAATTTTTTTTTTCTTCCTTTAAGTTAAAACTTGGTCTGATTTTCTTGTCTTGTTTGTAATTTAAGTTCCCGAGAATCTTAAACGTTTGTACATAATATTTATATCTGCCTCCCACCAGACAAGATTTGACACAAGGTCTTTTTTATAGTGCGGATTTACGAGAGGGGGGAGGTTAGTCACGAGTCTCGCAGCTGGATTCTGCTGGTCATAGGTTCACTTAGTGCAACGTGAACTATGCTAGCCTTTGCTAAGTCTCCCGGCACGAAGCCAGTTGACCTTGCTGGCAATAGCTTAACTAGACCCAAATGTCTAGTGCTATGCTTTTCAATGATTCTTCGGCTACCGGATGATGGCCCGGCCGGGGTCAGGGACCATTCGGCCTCGAATCTATCATTGACCTTGATGCTCCATCGGGCACGAATGCCAGACAGCCTGGCGAAAAATCCGGGAAAGGTGAGCAGGATTCTGGTTTATGTATATATCATTTGTCAGTATGGTAAAATTGTTATTAGCGCACTACACTGAGTTTTCAATTGCTCTTCTTATAGAAATAGGTATTAATTCATCGCATGGCTTTTTAAAATGACAATTTTTGTACAACATTTCAATTTAAAATGTTTGTTATTTGTTTTACTCTTTGTAAATTTTTCGCACAAGATCTAACAGGCAGTCTTTCACTTGAGTTTGAATGATGAATCTCCAGGACTTTTTCAAGTATCAAAGCCGATTTTAGCAGTGCATACGTGCTATCATTTGTGTGTGTGTGTGTGTGTGTATGTGTGTGTGTGTGAAAAAGCTAGATTTGAAGTGAATCTGACAGTATGATAGAAATATGTGGTAAATTGGATAAATCAAACACTTAACTCAGATTTAGATGAGTGATATTTCGTTCAGGCTTATTTAATCTTTACGAATTTCTTCAATGCTGTTTTCTGAGTTTAAAACAGTCTCAGTCTTAAAGAAGTTTCTAGGTGTACTAATAGACACAAACAATAATGATCGATTTATCACTTCCACATAAAAAAAACAACAAACATTAATCCCTGCACCCTTAATTTCCAAAGTGAATGCCCTTTCTGCTATAAAAGAACAATTATAAAAAAACACTTATTTCCAGAGCTTAGTTACTATCCTCCTCACGAACTATCTTCCTTAACGAACTTAAAAATATCAAACAAACCCTTATCAATAATGGGTTTCCCCAACTTCATTGTTAATACCGAAATTAAACAATTCATTAATAAACCTGAACAACCTAACATAGACAATAACCTTAACCATAAACAATTAATAAATCTGTACTACAAAAACCAATTTCATAATAATTATAAATTTGATGAACAAATATTAGGAAGACCTTATCCATAATATTCTCCCTACTGACCTTACCAAAAAAAGTTAGACTTATTATATACTATAAGAAATTTAAAATCTCCAACCTAATTATTTCTAACAACACTTCCCCATCTACAGGACTTCTCGATAGAACCAACGTCGTACATTTGTTTAAATGTCCCCTGGCAGACTGTCTCCAAAGAAACAAGTGCGTATGTTGGTCTTACTGCCACAACTCTTTCCAGACGACTTACAATGCACCTTAACGACTCTAGTTCTATTGACTTTCATCTTAAGAACCATTCTATTCCTAAATCCAAGTTTCGAAAAATTCTAGTGGAAAACATCACTATACTCGCACACGAAATTGATAAGCTACGACTACAAATCCAAGAAGCCCTATATATAAAAACAAAAACCCCTAAAATCAATAGAATTGATTTTGAAAATAGCGACAATATTTTGAAAGGCTTTTAGTATCTTTTTTATCCCGTATTCCTATAGTATTTTGCTTCCGTTGATGGCGTTCCCTTTTTAAAATACATCAGTTACCTTGTTTTATCCAACTCCGTGTTCACATATTTTGTTCTGGTACAAACTTTCAAAACTTTTTTAAAAAACAAACACACCTTACACAAGCAAGTAACCCCTGATGATGGCCTATGAAGGTTCCGAAAGCACTTGGGACAATTTTGGGAAATTCATCAGCCAATTCCAACCTGAAACTAACACACTTATCAGAAAACTTGAAAGGATCTTAAATTATACAGACAAAATTTGTCTTTATTTAATGAAACATGCTTAAATGAACGACTGCTGCCCAACTACACACCACACACACATATATATATATATATGTGTGTGTTTGTGTGCGCATAAATAGTGTTTTACCAGATCATACTGAGTTACTTAGTACCAGTCAATGATTGTAATTTAGAGATATAATCATACCTTTCTTTTATTGGGATTTTTATAAGCCCCGAAAAGCCCGGTTTATTCCTACGTTTTGTAAAAGAATAAACCGTACTTCAACAGCAGTAGGGAAATGGGTGACAGCTTTTGAAGAAAGGAACGAACGACTTTTAGTGTAACAAAATTTATGTACAACAACAACAATAAACAGGGTTTTACACCAAATGGAACAAACAACGAATATGTAGTTCAAAAAAGAGTTCAAGGTTCAGATAGGTCGTAGGGTTTTGTAAGGTTTAGTTGAAAGGTTGTTATAAGGTAAAAGTGTAAGATAAAGTTATAAGGTAAAGGTGTAAGGTAAGGTAAGGTAAGGTTTGGTTTGCAGATAAAATGTCTGCTGGAACTTAGCTGTGTGTCCTGTTCCTTTTAATTCAGCACGTGCGTTCATCGCTCTTGGGTTCCGGCTGGTGGAAGGTATCAAATACGTTTGCCGTCAAGGGGTGCTACGAATGGTCCTGTTGCTAACAGCGGTGGGAGTGGCAAAAAGAGGAAGAATCTTCAGTCGTAGCCCTTTTTATGGTGGACGCCACGTGACCCAAAGGGCTGCTAATATTCGGTGAAACAGGATCACTAGTTCCTTAACAAATTTCCACACTTTAAAAGGTATTATAACCAAGTGAACATAATCTACTTAAAATTGGAACTTGAACTCTGCTTAGCATTTCCATTTTCAGTACAGTTGACCATTTGGTTAACTCTAAGCCTCAATTAATTTAATAAGAAAGGAGAAAATTAGTTGAAAGACTTTAAATGACGGTAATTAAGAGAATGTTGATCAAAAGAAAAGTCCAGACATTTAAACAACTACGGAAAAAGATGAAAATCCATAAATATAATCAATTATCATTGTGATTCATAGAGGTTGAGATAGATAGACAGACACATAACCAGAGAGAGAGAGAGAAATACAGAGAGACAGAGAGAAAAGAAAGAGAAAGATAGGAACAGACACACAAAGAAAGAGACAGGAAAAGAGAAAACGAGAGAGAGAGAGAGAGAGAGAGAGAGAGAGAAATACAAAGAACATGAGAGAGAAGATATCGACAGACACAAAGAGAGAGAAACAGAGAGAAACAAAGAGAGTGAGAGAAGATATGAGCAGGCACTAAGATAAAGAAATAAAGAGAGAGAGAGAGAGAGAGAGAGAGGAGGGGGAGTTATTAGCAGAAACATAAAAAGGGAGAAAAAGAAATGGATCCTAATTTTAGAATTTGCCATCAAAGTTGAATCTACTGGAGAAAACAGTGATTTACCAACTATTTATTATTTTATGACATGAGTATTTTGCCGTGAAAAATTTAATGAAATTTTGTGGAGGAATATATTTAATTTAACCAAGAGATACTTAAGTTTAAATATTTGTTTTTGTACAGATAATTCTAACTAAGCAATTTAATTCTTTTAAATTTTCACATTAGAAAAAGATGAAAAAGTAATTGATAATATTTCATCATCATCATGTCGTGCCACTAGCACGAATATTCCTGACCCTCTCTCGCCACCTCTCCCTATCGTTCATCGCTTTTGGCAGGTCTTCAGGGCTACATCCCGTATCCTCACAGGGCTGCTCTATGTATGTTCGAGCTGGTCGTCCTGCTTTTGCTTGGCCATATGCGGGGGTCCATAGGAGTACATCATTGATGAGTTCGTCCTTGCTTCTCCAGCAGTGTCCTGCGTGTCTGGCTCGTCTAACTTGTATAGTTTTCATGATGGGAGGCAGGTGGCCGTATAGTTGGTGTCTTGTGGGGTGTTGCCGCCAGGACTTGTTCAATATTGCACTCAACATTCTTGTGTAATTGCCGTCTAGCTGCTTCTTCAGCCGTTTAGTTAGCGTCCAAGTAGTGCATCCATATAGCAATATCGATACGACCGCTGCCAGGAAGAAACTGCGCTTCATTTTATCGGCCAGGTCTGATTTCCATATGATCGAGAGCCTATCGATAGCAGTCCATGCTTTCAGTTTGTTTTTTGTTTTTTAAATTGTACATACTGTTTGATTAGTTAAACATTTCAGGAACATGGCATCTCACAAACACAGGAACAGGAGAGAAATTACTTGTTCAAGTAACTTGAAACTCCTCCATTCAATCTTTCCAATGACCTCGTAAAGAAAAACATCGCTGGACCAATTCAAGGTACGAGGATCATTAAATAAGTTTCCAGACTTTTTTCGTGTGGGCACTTTTATTGATAGTACACACACAAAACTCTAGTCCCCTTCGAAGTAATCTCCTCTGGCGGCAATGCACTTGTTGTACCGTTCCAACAACTTCTGGAAGGCCCCACGGAAGTCCTCTTGTGTGAGCGTGTCAATGACCTTCGTCACAGCCTCTTTCGTCTTATCAATTGTATCATAACGACGACCTCTAAGTTTTTCCTTGAGCTTAGTGAATAACCAAAAGTCACAGGGAGAAAGGTCTGGACTATAGAGAGGGTGTGGAACTGTCTTAATACTCATCTTGCTCAAATAGTCTGTGACAAGGATGGAGTTGTGGACTGCTGCATTGTCCTGCTGGAAATGCCACTGAGCCGATTTGAAGAGTGCTGGCCTCTTCCGACGGAATCTCTTCCTGAACTCCCTTAAAACCTCAACATAGTATTCCTTGTTGACTGTCTGTCCAGTGGGATGCCAGTGCAGTCAAAAAAACGGATCATCAAATGTTTGTGAGTGGATTTGCTCTGTTTGGCATTCTTGGGTCTGGGAGAGCCAGCATGCTTCCACTGGAAACTGTCTCTTGGTCTCTGGGTTATAGCAGTAGATCCAGCTTTCATCGCATGTCATTTTTTCCAAGTTTAAAACAGAATTTTATTGCATATCGTTCTTCTAAATCCAGATTGCATTTTTGAAATTCACCAGCTGTGACAATCAGGTTTTAGTAGGGTGTATTCTAATTCCTGCTGTAGCTGTTCATTTGAACCTGAAATCATAAAAATTGGCCACTCATCTCATAAGATGTATAGCAATGACATAGTGAATTTTCAAGGGTCTACGACAATTTTAAATACCTGTACAAAAAAAAGTCTGGAAACTTATTGAATGGACCACGTATCTTTTACTCAAACCCCATAACATCAGGCATTGTCAGCTTACTTCTAATTCACCAACCCAATCTATGGGTTAAATAGAACTAACTGCATACTTATGCTAAACTGAAATGTTTGAATTAGAACTTTTTGACTAAACTGAATAGCTTGAAATAGAAATGTTTTTGACAATTAAACCGTACTTACATTTACTCAAGAATGTTGCGAGCAATATTGAACAAGTCCTGGCGGCAACACCCCACAAGACACCAACTATACGTCCACTTGCCTCCCATCACGAAAACTATCCAAGTTAGACGAGCCAGACATGCAGGACACTGCTGAAGAATCAAGGATGAGCTCATAAGTGATGTACTCCAATGGACCCCTACATATGGCCGAGCAAAAGCAGGACGACTAGCTCGAACATACATACAGCAGCTATGAACGATAGGGAGAAGTGGCGACAGAGGGTCAGTGGCATGACATGATGATGATGATAACGTTTAAACTGCGCGCTTATGTTGAACTGAATTCTTTGAAATGGAACTGTTTTTGACATTGAAAATGTACTTACACTAAACTGATTTGTTTAATATAGAACTGTTTTGATATTTAACTATGTGCAAACAAAACCTGTGCTCATACTAAACTGAATTATCTGAATTAGAACTGTTTGACTAAAAAAATAAACTGTGTACTTAAAATTTAAATTGTGTGTTTGCGCTAGACTGGGTTATTTGAAATGGAACTGTTTTTTGACATTGAAACTGTACTTACACTAAACCGATTTGTTTAATATAGAACTGTTTTGATATTTAACTGCATATAAAGAAAATCTGTACACATACGAAACTTAATTAGCTGAATTAGAACTGCTTGATTAAAGTGAATAGCTTGAAATAGAAATATTTTTTTTACAATTAAACTGTACTTACATTTAGACTGAATTGTTTGAAATAGAACTACTTTCATAAGAATAGATTTGGCGTTAAATAACCTACAAGGGTTGATATGCCATAAAACCTAAACAAACAACCAACCTATTTCACCAACATTGTACTCTGTTGTGAGCAATGAAACATTTAGCTAATGTATTGTTTGACTTGAGAGTACTTTTGGTAACATTTTGTTTGATCCTAAACTTGAGAGTTTGCTATATCATGGAGCAACATCTATTCCTCTGGTAAAGAAGTGTATTTGAAAAGATTTTCTCTATCTCTAATATTACAGCCACTGCTTTCTTTCCACAATGATTTGTTAACTAATTAATTCTCCTATAAATCTAAATAGTAACTTTGTCAACCTTTTATTTAACTAAAAATACGGGGAGTGGTAGGCCTTATCCTGTCACACAGGCCTATCATATATTGGCAGTGTTTTCAATTCAGGGTTGTTTTTCTCGACTGGTTGGCCAACCAAAACAAGAGAGCCCAGTCTATCCTACTATTTTATAAATTCATTGTTTGTTTAATGGCATATCAACTTTCTGGAGTTATCTAATGCCAAAGTATCCTTCTATAAAGGACATTAGTGATACTATTCAAGCCATAGCTGGGAGGATAAGGGCGTTCGTACCTTTCCTAAGAGTATTTGTTCGAAAGTGAACGTTATAGCGTGAGTGGAGTTCGAACTCGTTTACAAAGATTCCGTAGTCCGTTTATTTAACCATTACACCACGAGGACACCCTTAAATTCATTGTTCTTTCTTGGAAGAGACAGGATCATGCATTTTAAGCCGTGGGAACTTACCACTTAAAGCTTTAAATCTGGAAAGATCTCGTTTATCTCTCATATAGTGGTTTTTAGTTTGGTTTTATGGCATATTAATCATTGTTGGTTATTTAATGCCAAATCCATTTTTATACATTAAACAGTTCTATTTCAAACAATTCACTTTAGCTTGAGTACACAGCTTAAATGTCCAAAACATCTATTTCAAGCTATTCAGTTTAGTCAACAAAAGATAAATGGTTCCAATTATTGCTATGTATCACTAACAATTCAATAAAACAGTTATTTACAAAGTTAAATGTCAAAACCGTTCTATTTCAAACAATTTAGCTTAGCTTAGTTGAACAGTTTACTTCTATTTGACCCATAGATGGGATCCTATTAGGCGCTACCACACCGGGCAGAGAGCTCCAGCATTATTGAAGCCACACCATCAGATTGTTTAGCGTTTTATCTAGGACACTCGTTGAGGGAGTCTTACCTCTCTGCTGAGATGCAGTCGGTGTATTCTGCAGCCCCAGCTGACTGAGTCATCTTATATTACAGTCAGTGTCGTTATTCAACTCTGATTTTAAGATTAACCAAAACTCCTCATAAAGTTCAAAGGTAACTGAAATGTTAGGAATATGACTGCATATAAGAGACAAGAGAAGAATCAAACCGTTTCATCTCAGACAAGGAATTTAATCTTATTTTAATGGCTAAAAACTTTAATTTGGCAGTCAGCAGCGTTCTAGATTCTGCTGCCACTAAGTCAACCAGATAGAGTAGAGAATCCTTCGTATCGTTAAGTGGCCTTCTTTTCTAGAATTGGATCAGCCTTTACATCGACAGTTGTTTTTACAGACATTAAATTAATGAATAAATCCAGTCATAATGTTCGCCAAGTGTAATCCACTCAGATTATTTGTTTGTACACAGGTAAATGATTCCAAGTATTGTAATGTATTACTGACAACTCAATTTAGAATTATTCATTTGTTAACAGTTTAAATGTCAAACAGTTCTATTTGATCCATAGATAGGACCCTCTCAGGGGCAACCACTCCGGGTCAGAGGGAACCTGGGAGCAACGGCAATGAAGGGGTACACTACATTCCCCAAAGCTTCAGGACTGGAACGTCGATATTAAATGGCTTAATGTCATATCCAGTACAGTCGTTTGGGGAGAAATGCAGTCGGTGTATTCTACGCTCCACCCACCAGCCGACTGGGTTGAGTTAACTTTAAGGGTGTGAATATCATTAAAGAGTGCAGTTTCACACTATCATCAGACAAGGTGTTTTTGTGGTGGTCAATGATGTAATCGCAGGGGGGGTCATTCAATGCTGTTCTCCTAGACTGGTTACTCTTCGAAAACTTGTTGGCCAAATCTACAACTATTTTATCAATAGTTTGACTGACCGATTTTAATGGAATGTCAACCTATCTATATCTATTTTATACGCAGAGGTTAGGGAATCGCATTCATTGTACATTTACATTATTGTGTGGTTATTTCTGAAGAGTTTTTAACACACACATATATCAAGTCTTCTTATCAAATACACATAATTTCTAAACAGTTGTCAGGTTTCAAGTACTCCTATCTATCACTAATAATTTCATGGTTTCATGTGATTATTTCTATTTATTAATGGTCACCTGCTTACAGACTGTTATATTGTTTAAAGTAACTAAAAATATAGCTTAATGTAACGATTCTTAATACAAATAATTTGCAGTTTTATGGTATCAAGTCTTTCAATTCTAATAATTCCAAAAAAAATTCTATTTGACCCATAGATAGGACCGAAACCGTTTCTACGACTCTGCATCAGAGTGAACCTGGGAGAAACAGCCATGAAGGAACATTCCACACACCCCAAACTTCTAGAAATGGAACCTGACCATTAGTTGCAGTTTAGTATTATATCCACACCAAAACTTTTTTTGCGGAGGTAGCTGAGGGTTATCCCTCTGCAAGTGATATAGTCATTCAATTTTTTTTATAGTTAACAGAAGAACAGATGGGTTCATGCCTTTCCCAAGGACATTAGTATAAAGTGAATCCATACAGCTTAGGCTTAAATTTGAACTTGGCTTGCTGATTCAATTTTCCATGTCACTGACTTATACGATCTACACATTCATATTTAACAGTGTATGTACAATTTTTAAATATGCGTGCTTATATCTTTATACATATATACACACCACCACCCACAAATACACATACTTCTTACCCTCTCTTTTATAATGATAGCAAGTATTGTAATCCCCCTTGGGGGACACACCCAAAATAGAAGTTCATTATATACTTTATTCTGTGGGTGACCTTTACTGAAACAAAAAAAAAAAACAAAAAAAAAAAACTAAAACAAAATCTTTAACCTACTGCCTAAACAGCCCAAATCTGGGTGTCTCTACCAGCAATACAGTTAAGTTTGGGTGGGGCGGGGAAATTAGAACAAGAAGTGATGTACACACCTGTTCAGCCAGGTGTGTTGTATGAAAGAGCAGTGTAGACTAATTTTCACCGGTGATCTATAAAAAGGTGCTGGCCTGCTGCCAGGCTTCATGTGGGTTCCGTCATTTCTTGTAAGCGACGGAGACATTATCACGCAATCAATAATCACTTAAAATTGGGATATGTCAAAAATGAAAATGCAGAAAATAAAGTGCATGTGCGTGCGTACACACACACACACACACTTGATATCAATTCTCAGAGGATGGCATTGATTCCTCAGAAGGAACTGCATGTGTAGATTTAGTGGGGTTAGGAATTGCACAGATTCATAACAATTCTTTCTACATTACTTCCTCGATCAATGTATTTACCCCACCGTCCCGACTACAAAGATGTGACACAAGGTCTATTTTTCTGGTGGAGTTTTCTGAACTGGTTACCATACCAAGTCTAAAGAGCCCGGTCTGCCCTACTAGTCACCCATAGCTGGAAAGAGAATTGTTGGATTCATACTTTTCTCAAAAGGTATGAAATGAAAACTGGAAAATTTATTTAATCCAACTTAAAATATTTATATTCATTATAAACCAACGTAATAGTTACTTTTTTAGTGTGAAGTTTTATGAGAAAAGTGAACACATAGCTAAGTCAAATTTATATTGCACATATTTAAGCACTTATACACATATATAGACCCAAATAAAAGCACAACAAAATTAATACTTAGCTTAGGTTCTTTGTTTGCTTTTCTTCCAAAGAATAGTTGTCTTTGAAGATTCATTACTTTTCAGGTGTGTAACGTTGGTTATTTGAAGCGACGTCATTCCATGTCGAAAAGTTTTTTGTTGACTGTGTAGTTATTTGTCACACGTGTTTTTTTAAACAACGTCTGCTTATTTATAGTTATAAAATTAATATCTACACAAAGACAACTTTTTATTCTCAACCAATAAAAAATGTCCTTTAAATCATTCTTAAAAATTAATACTTGTGAGAAGTTATATTTATTTTATTTATTTATTTAAATTTTGTAATTTTGTTTTATAATGCAAAATTATATTGAAGGAATATTTATTTCTAACATTGTCTTGGATTTGAACTCCGGTCACTATGTCTATTTTCTATAATGATAACCATTTCACTGTGAGCGGTCCCTGGATCAAGCAGTAAAGTTTAGTCCAGAACAGCCAGAGGAGGATCAGTTGTGGTGAATGTTAAGAACAAGTTTCATTGTAAAGGATGCCTTTCTCACACATCATAGCATGTGTATACTAGGTCATTGACGCTCCAAGATTCTTCATCCATATCTTCGCAGGTCTTCATGGAAACTATAGGGATATAGTCACACTGTATAATAGCACTGCGGTTTACAGTGTAGAGCTGCTAGTTTTTAATTCCTAGTCCTAGACTGGTTGCCAATCAAGGCTAAAGAAGTCTGCCTACTCTGAGATAAGGAAAAAAGATGGACATGTAAGTTGCAATAAAAAAAAAGGAAATTTATAGTGCCTCTCATCTTAAAGTTACATGAATAGTACCTCCACGGCCAAACCAGGTTACAGGATAATTTTTTTGGCAATAATTGTGCCAAAGAAGAAAGTTGGAAAATGTATGGATACAAATGTCACTGACACAACCAAAATAACGAGTAGTTTAATTGTCCAAAGAATTTTTGGATTATTAATGACTTGTCTCAAAACTATATATGGACACCATATTAACCAATGCGGTTAAACTGCAGAGTGTAAAATTTACCAAGAAAACTAAAAGCTGAAAATTTAAAAGAATAAAAAAACAAAACACACGCCCTATTTTTTCTTAATAAATTCTACAGACAAAAAAGGTAAAATTGAAATAAAAAGGTGCGATTTTACTTAATCTAATTTTGTATCGTATAAAAGTCTCTCAATAACTATCATTAGAAATTCTCCTGAGGTGATATCAATGTCACTATTTTTAATTATATATACGTTTGATTGTTAAATATAGATAAAAAAAAGCTATTCACTGTTTAACCTTGAAACAGAAAAATTGAAACTATAAAAAAGAAAGAGAGAGAGAGAGAGAGAATTTACCAGCCAATGAATGTTCTCTGAACAGAATTATTCTGAGGGTAATAAAAGCAGAATAAAGGCATTAAAATATTGATTGTAACTATTTACAGCTTTCGAGCAGAGTTTTCCCAAACTCCTAATGCAAAATATTTATTCCTGTATTTTTTCGATAGTGTTTTATGTCAAATACAACAATGCAGCCCTGTAAAGAAGCTTGACTTGCAGACATTGAATGAAAGACTAATTCAGAATAAAGTATGTTTCCACAATAAAAGATTACCCATTGCATTAGAATGAGACTTATGCAGCAAATAAGGAAAAAAAAAAAAAAGAAAAAAAAAAAAAAAAAGAAACAGGAAGATAAGTTCCCAGACCTACTTAGACCTGACGAAGGTTGAAAAATGAACCAGTCAAAACAAGGAATAATTTTTTAAAGACACGAATATGAACAATAGTAAGAATACTAAAAATAATTTAGATAAATTAATTTATAATAAATTTTAAAAAATAAAAAAAAAATTAAAAAAATAACATTGTTTGGATTTATGACATAAAAACTTAAGTAGGTTATTTAATGCCAAATCCATTTTTATACAAACAGTTCTATTTCAAACAATTCAGTTTAGCATAAGTACACAGTTTAGTCCTATTTGACCCATAGATAGGATCCTATCAGGTGCTACAACTCCGGGACACTCGTTGAGAGGTGGGGGTCTTACCCCCTGAAGAAAAACAGTCGGTGTATTCTGCAACCCCAGCCGATTGGGCAATATATTACTCTGGTATGAAATAACCCGCACAAGTTTGACTTCTTATAAAACAAACTGTTTTATTTTTTTTTTAGATACTTGATCTGAATACATTCTGAATAATACTGATGATACAAAAACCAGTATTTGTATCATCATCAGAGGTGAGAGAAGTAACTTAGATTTTATGCATTCCTTTCCTTTCCTTCTTTATAACTGTCCATCTCATTTCGAAGATTTATCTAAAATTATTTGGGTACTATAGCTCTATAAAATATAGATAATATACTATGATTAACTTCATGGTAGCAATACAACTAGAAACATATGGATCTAATATCACCAGAAAACAGTCAAAGTTCAAATCCCTCTTTCTGAGAGAAGGCTCAAATAAAAAACAATGAGCATCACTAAAAATTGAGAAAATTGAAAGAAACCAGAGATTAGCCTTACAGACAAAAGTCTAAGTCAGAATTGTGCGAAGTTGGGAAAATGATATGGAATCACCTGTGTTAGACAGGTAGCTGAGAACAGAACTACCTGGTGCATAAGACGCATCCCAATTTAAGCAGTGCAAATCAAGACAAAAAGTACTAATATTATACGGGATTAAACTAATATTATGAATATTTTCAAAGATAACACTTAATCTGCATTACAGTCTTTTAAATAATGACAATAGGTATATTGTTACTCTAAAGTTTAATCTAATAGGAGTTGCCAGGTCGCTAATTTCTGCTGACTATCACGAATTTTAGTCCTACATATGGCACATAAGACGCCGGGAAATTTTAAGATATTTTTAGTAAGAAAATAAATAAATAAAAGTGCGCTTTATATGCCGTTAAATAGGTATATATATTTTTAATGTTCATTACATTTTTTAAAACTGCACTTTTTTCGTTTTTATTTGTCTTTTACCATCTGAATACGTAGTTATATGTATCGAACATTTTTCTATATAATTGTGCATGTGTTATTAGTAATAATTCAAAGTAACTCTTCCTATTAAATGGTTATTTGTTTGCAGACAGTTGTATGGCTTCAAGTATTCCTGCATAATTCTAATAATTCAAGTAATTGCGTGGTTTCAAGAAACTCTTACTATTTCATTATTCTTCGTTTGCATAGTTGTATTGTTTCAAGTAATCTTATCTCATATTCTCATTTCACACAAATAAATATGATTACTTTTACACAGGAAAATAGAACTCTTTAGCAAAAAGAGGTGTAAAATTCCAGAAGTGTTTTATTTTTTATTTTCAACACGACTAAACGTAAACAAAGTCATCAACCCCGATTTAAAACTTACACAATCTAGATCTACGGCCACTGTAGGCTTAACTACAAAATAAATCACTCTTCCGGCCAGTGTGTCAAAATGACTTACTATAGTAGTCTCAGCTTTTGAAGTTTGTTAATGGTCTCGAGACGAATGTGCTTTTTGTGCTGGATTAGACTATTTTCCTGTACCGTTAGTTTAATATATAAATATTCTATTTCTCTCGATAAGAATTCTATTCCGTTGATAGCGTTTTTTTTTTTTTTTTTTTTTTAATTCGTTCGATGTCATTAGCATCTCAGTTTAATCCAACTATACGTTTACGTAATTTTTGTAATATTATAAAAACTTAAACCAAAAATAAAAACAATCTTTAAACTGGTAAACAAGCCCTTGATGATGTCCGATGTATGGTTCGAAAGCGCTCGGAACAAATTCGGTAAATTCATCTACCAACTCCAACCTAAAACCGAAACACTTGTCAGAAAACTTGAAAGGATCCTAATAAAATTACATAGACAAAATATGCCTTTATTATTTAATCTAACATACTTAAATGAAAGACTGCTGCCTAATAAACACAAAATATACACACGACAATATATTAGTAGAAATTTTGGTAAGGAACTGGAGTTTCTTCCTCTTTTGGTTCCACTCCCACAACTGTTAGCATCAGGTCCATTGTAGCAGCCCTTGACGGCATACGTATTTTGGTACCTTCCACCACCCGGGACCCAAGAACGACGAACGCACGTGCTGAGTTTAAAGGAACAGGACACACACACAGTTAAGTTCCAGCAGGCATTTTATCTGCAAACCTTCAAACACCCACATAAAACCTTTACCTTACCTACCAAACCTACTTTACCTTCAACCTTCACACAACAAACCTAACCTTACTTTATCTTGCACCTTGAACTCTTACTTGAACTCTCTTTTGTGAACTCTTCCAATTCGTTGTTTATTCCATTTGGTGTATAACCCTGTTTATTGTTGTTGCTATAGTTGTATATAAATTTTGTTGCATGTAAAAGGCGTTCGTCTTCCTTTCTTCATAAGCTGTCACCATCTCTCTACTGCTGTTTAAGTACGGTTTATTCTTTTACAAAACGTTGGAATAAACCGGGCTTTTCGGGGCTTATAAAACTCCCCATATATATATATATATATATATATATATGGGGGGCTTATAAAACTCCCCATATATATATATATATATATATATATATATATATACACACAAATATTTGAAGAATTTTAGTAATATATAACCAAAATTCTACTGATTACAAGCAAACTAGATATTACAGTGACTTAAACTCCTAAATCAGTCACAATCTAATACAATACAAGGTGCAAATGACACAGTTATTAGGAGATTAATCTTATTACACAAGCTTGTGTTTTGTTCTTTATATGGTAACAAATTAGAGCCTTTGAAAAGCTCCTAATAGGTGTAGCAAATAAAGCTAGCCTCAGGATAATTTTAACTTTTCATTAAGTAAGCAATTTAACCAGAAAAGTACAAATTAGGTAGTTTAATGTTACATCAATGTTTTGTCAGTAGACCTCGTCTGAATTTTGTTGATGTTTTTTTTGTTTTGTTTTTCAGTTTATTTTTAGATGATGTCCGTTTAAGATTATTTCTATTGAATCTAAAGAAACTGCTTATTTAGACGATTCTAAAATGTCAGTACTTTCTTTTTATATATCTACCCCACCTCTCCGTCATGAGCAGGAGGCAACCCAAGGTTAAATTTCAAGGAGAGTTTAACAGGTTTGAATTCAAAGTTTTCCTTCTTCTAGACCGGTAGCCATACCAAAGTCAAAGAGCTTAGACTGCCCTTCTATTTACCCACAGCTGGAAGAAGAGTTTGTTTGTTTGGTTTCCAGGCGTATCAACCCTTTCCGGGTCATTTAACAACGAATTAAATTACAATCAATTCTGTTTAGTATCAGTACAGTTTTTGTTTACAAACAGTTAAACGTCAAAACTCTTCTATTTCAAACGATTGTGTTCGGCATAAATAAACAGTTTAGTTCTATTTGATACATAGATAGGACCCTATCAGAAGCTACCACTCCGGGCCAGAGTTGATCTGGAAGCGATGGCAATGAAGGGATACTCTGCATTACTCAAAGATCCAGCATTACTGGAACTTAACCATCCGATTGCTTAGTGTCATATCTAGGACACTTGTTGGGGTGTTACCCTCTGCAGAGAAGTAGTCGGTGTTTTCTACAGCCCCAGCCGACTGGGCAAGAGAATTGTTTGCTATAAACCTTTCCAAACGATATTAGCACTATATGAAATGCAAACAGCTTTGTCTAAGATTTGAACTCTGGGCGCTGTGTATTTCCTATGAAGATGACCATTGCACTGTAGTGGATAATAAAAATAAATAAATAAATAAAATAAGTTCAAAGAATGCAGAAGTTCCCAGAGGCGCCTGACAGAAAGTTGAAGCGACGCATAACTAAAAAAAGGAACCATCACTGCGAAAAGGAGAAATTCGACCTCACTTCAGCGGTACACTTCAGACAGAAAGGACGCTCTTTCACGCAGCCGTTAGCAGCAAATACATCACTGAGTAGGTTAAGTAACCTGACACCATATCTACTGCTAGCGAGCTGAAAACCACAATATAAAAAAACCGGCTTATCTACCACCGGTGACGACTAGTATATTTTAGCACCTTGTCTCGGAGACGTGACCCTTTCTATTGGATTCATGAAGATTTTTTTTCTTTCACCCACAGAATGGTTATTGAACCCAGAAACAAAGTTAGAATTTAAAAAGGTATCGTCATCTTTCTTTTCTTCCGTCCTTAGAAAAAAAGACCAAACCATTCATAAACTTTACAACAAGATGAGCACCTCCTGGAACAAGCAGCGAGGTTTGGTTCAGAAAAGCTGGGGTAAGATTAGTTGTGATAAATGGCAAGAGCAAGTTTCATTGCAGAGGATGCCTTTCTCACACATCACAGCATGTGCATATTAGAAGGCCATTGCCTTTATAAGAGACTTCAACTAACTTTTCGCTTCTCTAAATCCAAAGCAATCAACCATTCTGTAACTATATCAGACAAAATATAGTATGAATAATTATTGTTATTAATCTCATTTGACATTTTAACCCTTGCAACACCAAGCAATTTTGCCTGCTTGAAAGAAATAAAGCAGAATCAAGAGAGATTTTTAATTTTTTTTTCAAGTGCACTTGACCACTGAGGAGAGAAAAGATAACATTAAGAATGTGTTATGCCGGCAGGCTTCAAAATATCACTAATAGGCAGATATTGCCCAAAATAAAACCTATAATCCCCTGAAACATGCAAAAGAAATTGGATTTCACAAACATTCAGATAAAACGTTTAATGCAAGGAAGGTTAACTACGCTTGCAATTTGCAATAAAAAAAAGTTGCCACAATTAGGTTGGTTGGTTTCTTTATTTAATGGCATATCAACCTTTGTGGATTATTTTTATGCCAAAGCCATCCTTGTAGAAGAACAACAGTGGTACTGTTCAACCTATAGCTGTGGGGGATCAGAAGGTTCATGCCTCCGAAAGTGAATGTAATAGCGTGACTGGAGTTTCAACATACTTTGAGGCTGCTTTCGAACCTTTTAAGCCAACAACAGACAGAATAATTTTCTTCCCAAGAATTATTTAATAAGTAGGGGAATTTTATTTTAAGAAAAAAAATTCAAAAATAAAAAAAAAATTTCCCCAAAATTTTTGCTATAAATTTAAACTCTACATTGTTATAAACTATTTTAAATTTAGCAAAAATATGTGTTTTGAATCAAACTTCTTCAGAAGCTTTATCAAATTTTTTTCACGCAGAGTAAGGCAAACGATATGAAATTTACAGAAGAAAGTGTGATATATATGGAGAAGTGTGTTTCAGTCAAAGAATGTTTGCAAATGGGTTACACATTGGGTTGCCACTATGAATCAGGGTTGAAAGGACAGTCTATTGAGTGGAACATACGGACTATCCAGTAAACAAAAAGTTCCTTGCACAGCTGTCAGTAAAAAAAAGTAATGTTTACTGTCTTCTGGGTCACGAAAGGACCTATCGCAATTGATTTCCTTGAAGTTGCAACTGTAAACAGTACTTCCTATAGCCAACTGCTAAGGTAAAATTCAACTTATTTACTGAATAAAACTTATATATATGTGTAAGAAGATAGTTTGGAAAATTAGGTTGACATGTTTTTCTCACGGTCTTATGTCATGAGAATGAAAATTAATTCATAAACAAAAAAATAATTAGTCCGATTGGAGAAGCGCGAATTTCTATACGAGACATATTTTACAACAATATATAGTTGTCACTATCTCACTTGATGACTGACTATATTTTTCGATTTATCCAATATATTTCTTTCTCTACCTGATGATTGTCGAAATAAGACGTCATGAAACCAGTGGTTTCAGATAAGCATTCATGGTGTTATATATAACTGGAGTACCCCAAATATCTTTTTCAAGCCTTTGATTGGTTATGTTTAATTAGCATATCAACCCTTGTAGGTTATTTAATGCAAAATCCTGTTTACAAACATATATTTTATATATATATGTATAAACAAATAGTTTGTTGGTAAAAATTTTTAAATGAACCAGAGCTCATTTTTTACACACAGTTAAATGGTTTAATGCATAGCTATCTAGTACTGATAGTTTTATATGCACACATTAAAACGGTTTTAGGTTTTGCTATTTAACACTAGAAATTCTATTCACCATTATTCATTCGTTTGCACAGAATTAAATGATTCAAGTATTGTTATGTAATACTAATAATTCAATTTAACTTTCATTTACTTGTATGTAGTTTAATGGTTTCACATATAGAAAATGATTGAAATATTTCTATTTGACGATTAGAGGGAACACCAGGCGTTTAGTGATTGTTCCAAAAGCACCAGTTTTTTTTTCATCCATATTATTATTTTATGTCTCGTGAGTTTCTCCCACCAGCTGTTTCTTGTGATTTTTTACTGGAATCTAAGTGACACCAGTCTCCTCAGATTTTCAAGACTCCTGTAAGTATTCTAGTTGCTCTCAGCTGTGCTGTAGTCTAGATGTCTTAGTTCTTCTCCTTATCTCCTGTCCCCACCCCTTTTTCCAGATTCTTGGTGATGCGAGATTTCTAGCAATGAATGCTATCGGTCACCTTTATGCTCTACAACTTTTTCAGCTCTCTGGCAAGGTCTCAGTATTAGTCCTTTTTTTCATTCTGGAATGGCAATTATCCACTAGATGAGTTCTTTTCTTCTTGTTAATTCCTTTTGGGTCTTGTCTTCTTGCCAGGATTGGGTGATCTTGCAGTATTTCTAATTATCACAGATGTTTATGTATCTCATTTTTTAGGACAGATTCTGATTGATGCACATACTATTTATTTGTATGGTCAAATTTCACTTTCTTGCATAATTGTCAGTAGATCATCTATCCCACCAATCATAACTCCTCAGATATTCCTTTTGAACGAATTTGTTGCATTCGATTAGTTTCATCTCTATCACCATATTGTCGACACATTATTTTACTCCTTACGAGTTTTTCATACAAGTCTAAGTGACAACAAGTCACCACAGGTCTGTGTCTTTTTTCTTATATCTAGCTATTTGTATGACGAGATGGAATTGGATTTGATAATAGGTCATCGGGATTATGAGAGGTAGATAAGGAGTCACAGAGTAACCATCTGTTTGTAAACGCAGTCTAGCAGGTAGATTTACCTGATAAGTTTATTTGAAAAGCTATTTTGAACTAGGCAAAGTCATATATATATATATATATATATATATATATATATATATATATATATATATATACACCCACACACATGCCTCAGGCAGGCATTCTCATATATAATTGTTTGTTTACAAGAGAAATAAACATCTTTGCTTACACAAGAAATATACTGTTCTGTTTTTTGTTTAGGAGTCTAAAACTTAGAGCATTCATTACTTTGTGGTTTTATGTGGATATTGGTAGGAGCATGCAACAAAACTTCCATCAAGGTTTGGAGCTAAAGTTTGAAATAAAATAGAAGAGCGAGTCAAAAATTTTGCACTATCTTAGTATTTGCTAGTTTGTGATGTGCATATCACATGACTGAAGCATTTCAAGCTGAGGTAGATATCTGCTACGTTTGGTAGTATCATTGTAGTCGTTGTATTGAAAAATTGTGCATTGCTTCACTTTGCGTGGGATTTGAAAACCGCACATAAATGTGCAATGTAGTCTAATTTGGGAACTTATATACTTAATTAGTGGAGGTACCCGTGGTGTAATGGTTATCGTCGTAGGAAATAGACACGGTGACACGAGTTCAAATCCTGGACGAGACTGATTGCATTTCACATTGCACTAATACCCTTGGGAAAGGTATGAATCCAATTATTTTCCCTCCAGCAATGAGTAAATAGAAGGGCAGACTAGGTTCTTTAGCCTTGGTGAGGTAACTAATCTTGGAGAAGGAAAACTGAATTCAAACCTGTTAAACTCCGCTTAAAAAATTGACCTTGTGTCATATCCTGCCCGAGCGGAGGGGTTGGTAAATATGATACTTAATTAGTTCGAACTGAGCTATAATGCCACAGAAGCATTCGTTGGGTTTAGTTTTATGGTATATCAACCATTGTAGGATATCTAATGACAAATCGATTTTTATACATAAACATTTCCATTTCAGACAATTCAGTTTATCATAAGTACAGTTTAAACGTCAAACACTTCTATTTGACCCACAGATAGGATACTAACAGGTGCTACCACTCCTGACCAGAGAGGGATTAAGGAGCGATGGCAAAGGGGGGATACTCATCATTGCCTAACGCTCCATTACTAGAGCCTCACAATCAGATTGTTTAGTGTCATATATAAGGACACTCGTTGAGAGGGTCTTACTCCTCTAGAGAGATGCAGTCGGTGTATTCTGCAGCCCCAAACGACTCGGCCAGCATTCGTTGAGTAAAACAATGAAGAATAAGTTGATCACAGGACAGTAACCAGATGGTTCAAGAAATTCTGTCCAGGCTGCAGGAACCTCGACAATCAGAAAAGGCCAGGGAAGCCTAAACCTGAGGCAAATCCGGTGAGTAGCACTGGAGAGTATCAGGCGAGCTTGACATCTCACAGCCCAGTGTAGTTTATCACCTTCACTACAGAGGCAAAAGCATCAAGAGCTGCCTCATTTTACTTGAATATTGCAAACTTTTGAAGCTCGTAAATTTTGCACTTGACTTACCCAAGTTTTTATATATATATATATATTAATCGCCAGTAATTTTTAAGAGACGTCTTGATACTGATATATTCCTAAAGAAAGTAACGCTAAGTAATTTTTTTTTAGCCGAAATCCTGGTGTGCAGATTGTCAGTCTTCTTGATTTGGTAGAAGACTTTTCAAAGTTTACACCAACGCAGGAGTTCTCTACTGGGGTGGAGATTTTAAAGTTTCACAAAGAAATTTGACAACGAATTAACAGAGTCAAGCTGTTAGAATATTCATCTTTCAACAAACTACAATTTTACAATGCGCCTTTTGTCATAGAACTGTATAAGAGCAAAATGACATTCTAAAATATAATGTAACGAGTGTATAGCTTCATAAAAAACATGTTAAAAAAAACACTGCGTTAATATACAAATTGTAACCAAAAGTATTGAAATTTTAAAATTAAAAGGAAAACACAATGGCAACTTCAGCAAACTATATAAAAGTGATAAAATATAGACATCTTTACTTCATCCAGTTAAGTCAGTACAGAATTGAAAAGAATTATTAAACCATTTTATTTTGGTTTCATGGCTAATCAATCAGTATAAGTTATTTAAAGCCAAATCCATTTTATACATATAAATAGTTTAATTTCGAACTATTCAGTTTATCATAAGTACATGGTTTAAATGCCAAAAACAATTGTATTTCAATCTATTAGCTAAGTCAACAAAGTTAAATGGATCCAAGTATTGCTATGTGTCACGAAAAGTCCAATTAAACATCAGTCATCTATTTACACACAGTTAAATGTAAAAATAGTTCAGTTTAGCATAAGTACGCAATTCAAATATCAAAACAGTTCCATTCCAAGCAATTCAGTTTACCATACACACAATTTTGTTCTATTTGACCCATACATAGGACCCTATCAAGTGCAACTACCTGGGACCTGGGAGCGATGGCAATGACGAGGTACTCCGCATTCCCCAAGGCTCCAGCATTACTAGAGACTCACCATCAAATTGTTTAGTGTTATATCCAGGTCATTCGTTGGGATAGTCTTACCCCTCTGCAGTGATGCGATCGATGTATTCAACAGCTCCAGCCTACTTGGTCGACAGTCTCAGTACATTTTCAGTACGAGTTTTCGGTGAAACACAACCACGTTCACACACGCCAGAAGTAGATCAATGTAACATTTTCTTGTTTCCTAAACTAAAAATTCGTCTCGGTGATTAGATGTCAGGATGTGGAGGACATTAAAAGAAACATTAGGGAGGTGTTTTAGAAGTGTTTTCACCAATAGAAAACTTGCTGGATTAAGTGTGTTGGATGCCAGCAGGATTAGTCTGAAGAACCTTTATCCTTCATCCGCTGTTCCTTTCTGTCTTAGTAAATACAGCTTCAGTTTCAATAGTTTTTGAACAGACCTCATTATATATATATTTTACACATACACTCATATAAACACATACGTAAGTATAGATACACACTCACACTTAAATATAATTCCAGTCTATTTGATCAAGATAGTTGCATATTTACAATCAGTGTCTCGGATTCACGACCAGTAAGGAATTAGCCCCAGGGAAACTTAAGTGCTCCAAAAAGTAATTGGGACTATAGATAATACAAACATTAATATTCCAACAGTTCGAATCGACCAAACTGCACTTTTCGATAATACACCTTTTAAGTCAGGCAATCTTAGAAGGGAAGATTCAATTTTGGAAACATGGTGGGAAGGATCTATGAGCAGTGGGAAGTAAAGAACCACTTTCGAGCTTGTGTTAATACAGACACCAGAATTTGTACTACTAACAGTTGTACCCCTCCCCGAAGAGATCTGAATCCATTTTTTCATTTGGAACATGAAGGACAAAATATTGCTGTTCCACTGTTCAGCGCCACGAATATCAATTTCTTTCGGAATCAGAAATAGACTGCATTTATTTTAAAATTAACAAGTACACGCACAAAATATTTGGCCTCAATTAAAAAAGATTGAAAAAAAACAAAAAAACACCACGTTAAAAATTACAGCCATTACAAGCATGTCGTCCATTTGCCTGTTTTACGACTCGATCATCAGGTACCTGAAGTTATAGTGGAGCCTTGTGATGGCTGTGATTTTAATGGTTTTAAGTTTTAAAAAGTAATTTCTAATCATTGCACAATATTTTGACTATTTTGTATCTCTTTTCTGAATATTAAGCACTATCCCTAAAACAATATAAGTTTTGTTTTAAATTTTACTTCTACATATGCGTTTATGTGCGTCAGCTTTAGCTTTGAATATAATTTATATATTCAGATTGCTTGGCATTTGATAAAACGCTAATTAAGCATTAGAAATTAATAAAGATATGCATTGCTTAATTCGATTTTGAGTTTGAATAAATTAACATATCAAATAATCTCTTCCTTCTTTCATGAAAATTTTAATTTCTAAGATCTATTTTTTCATTTGAGATATAGAGTAGGAATTTGTTTTTATAATTCAATAAAAAAATGTATACTTATTAAACCCACTTCCCTTGAGGTTCCGTGTCAGTGTGAGATGTTCTTTCAAAGGAAAATTGTCTGTTGCTCCAGTATAATCACCGAATTTTATTACCTTTATCATTCTATAAGAATTTTCTTTAATCACTCTCTGATAAACTGTTTGTTTAAAAACATTCAGAATAAGTATATTTCTTACAAAACATCTTGTCAGTTGTACCAGAAAAATCATTGTTTTCACTACATTCATCATTACCTGCCGATTCTCTTAAGAAAAAAAGCGGGAAATTCTTATTTAAAAATCATTCGTGTCTAATATATCTGTTGCGTCGTCTACTACGGTCCACATAGGTGGGTGACTGTCTTTTACCAATCGGGAATCACCACGTGGTAAAAAATAAAATTTAAAAGAAAAAAAAAACCATAACAAACTGGTCAGCGAGTACGGATTCTCAGGCTAGATGTCTGGACTAGACAAAAGTTTTATGAATCGCTAATTTTAACCCCGTTAAGATTCAGTTCATTCTCATGTGGCACACATATCAGCCGTCCACCTTTTTGATCGTTTGCCTATATTTTTTTTAGTTAACGCTTTCTTTACCATATTTACATCGTCACTAGATGCCACTCCTGGTTAAAATCTCTCGCTCTGCAGTCTGGCTGGATAAGCCCACCCACATAGACGAGGCGACTGCTTATCACCAAAGATTCCAACGTTTAATCTTGCCTTACACTTTCTCTTCACCTGAGAAAATTACAAAACAGAATCTTTATTTTGGCCTTTCTGCTGCCTTTCGATTTTATCCTGAAAACTGGTTCTACAAATTTTGGCGTAGCTTTTTGTTTAATGGCATATTAACATTGGTGGGTTATTTAATGTCAAAGCAATCCTTTTAGAACAGTAGTGATACAATTTAACCGTTACTAACAAGGACAATAACATTAAAAATAAAATAAGTTGAATACAAAATTAAATTTTCCAGGAGGCCTCTGACAGGAAGTGAAATCAGCGCATGCCTAAAAGAGGAGCTTCCTAGCACCAAAGAGAAATTCTTCCTCATTAAATATTTACCACTTTGGCTGAGACTGACGACCTTTTTCTCTCACCTGCCAGTTGCGAACGCTAGTGCTGGCTAAGTTCCGGGTCCTAATGGCGCACTGCGTCTCCTGCTTGTAGCAGCAAAATATATCACGAACCCTCTACTTACAATTTGCAAAAAGATAATCCCCGTATCTTTTTCAAACGATTTGTCTGGGAGTCCAACTATTTCTACTGGTTCAGGAAAACATTTCGCCACAGAAAGCGTATTTTCTTCCGTCCTTAATTTTCTTTCAGCTTCGACAGAAACAAATGAATGGGGTAAGAAAAAGAAAAGGAATCAGTTTTCAAACCTCAGAATTTCCCAACAATATACACGCAACTACAAAAACTTATCATCTCGATAACTTATAGCTGGAAGTATAAAGATGTTCATACCTTCCGCTAGGGTATTAGTCTGAAAGTGACAAAATTCGAACCAGTTTCCCGCACATTAGCCTATGCGCCATGCGGACTACCTTTTTCAAATTTTGCCTTATCTGGACAATAACTGTGACTTCAAATACAACATATAATTCTCTTATCCTTCAAGCAAATAAAGTCACGGATGAAAATGTCAGACGTATGGGACACCCTGTGAGCATCGTACTCCTTAACATTTTTTTCTAGTCTAGCTTGCTCTAGCACCACATAAAGCAAGAGTGGCGTAACGAACGAAATGGAATCAGTGACCAGAATTGCGTTTCACTTCGCGCAAATGTCTTTGATAAAAGCATGAATCAATCTATTCTTCCCCTAGCTGTGTGTAAATAGTAGGGCATACTGGGTTCATTAGCTTTGGTACAGCAACTAGTCTAAAAGAAGGAAAACGTTACCAAGCCAGATGTACTCCGCTAATAAATTTACCTTGTGTCGAGTACAGAAATACACCACATGAGACATTCTCAGTAAAAGGTTGGTTTAAATTTGGCCACTAACACCACGGGGGTTCCTCCGTATAATTGATATGCGGGGTTAGTTTACTAAGTGTTATACAACGACAAAGTGGCCAGAAAAATACAAAGGTAGGTAGATTTGTTGAGCAAACAATATATGAGTGGGCGACCTTAGTCGACGGTTACCTGAAGGCTCCATTTTCAATAGCTACTACACTGAGGTGTAGGGGAGGGCGCTACTCCATTTCCTGGATTGCTCCACTTTACCCTTGATCCTTACCTTATAGTGCTGAGTGTTAAGCAAGGCGGCATCAGGTAGCATTTTTTTTAATCTTTGGTACGACTCGACCTGGGAATGGACCCCGGTTTCCCGAACCATTGGCGAACACTTTACTCATTAGGCCAATGGCCCGAAAACAATGCATAAAAGTTTAAAAAACAAGTGTAGATCTAATTAGATTTGCAGAAAAATGATTCAAAAGAAAAACTCTTGATTTGTTCTAAGCCACAAATAAGGAATTTGAAATTAAGACCAAGATTTTCAGTAAAACCTTCACCTCACTGCGCTCGTAAAATGTCTCAGATATATATCAAGTTAGACACATAGAACACCGATAGAGAGAAAAGAGCCAAACAGATCTAATATAATATAATAAAATGTGTGTTTGTGTCCCATTGGCTTAATGGCTGAAGAGCTCGATTGCGGCCACGAAGTAAGCTAGTTCGAACTCAAGTCACGTTACAACATTCACTTTTGGACTAATGCACTTAAGTGAAAAATATATCCTCCCATCTATAAGTTAAATAGTATTACTGCTGCTCTTTTGCAAGGATGGATTTGGCATCAAATAAACAAAAAAAGTTGATTGGCCAATAAACAAAGAAACCAAATTAAAATACATATAAACATAAATTTCAGATCTACACATACATTTATAAACATTATATAGACATATTTTGATACACACAGAGATAGTAATGAGGTTTGAATGGAAGAATAAGATCAATAAAATTGTTTCAAAATGAACGATAAGGTTTATCAATATAAGAAAAGAGCAGCTAATACGTGGGTGAATATATTATATATCGATATACATTAGTGAAAATAAAAAAGCAACTAAGAAAAAATGCATTGTGTTCAGGGCAGGTTTAAGGCCTAAAATATTAAAACTGTATTCTCGCTTAACTCACACCGTAAAACGGAGTTTGACACTCATCAGATCGATCTTGTGGAAATACAAGCGTTACGTGGGATTATAATTTTAATATAGATAACAAAAATACTTTACATATAATTGTGAAATATAGACTGTTTTCTATTTTTGAATAAAGTAGGGCTTAAATAAAATATCTGAGAGACGTGCAGAGATAGACATATGGGAATGCTGAGAGACAAGATGGCCGACTGATCGACCAACCAACCAAATAACGAACAAACAGAAAACCAAGGACCAACTAACAAAGGCCAAGGGACAGAAATACATTTGCATTTATTGAACGTCAGACATTTTTAGCCAGCAACCAGAGGAAACATAGGTTGAGAAAATGCATGCCTATTGGCAAATATTTTCGTCTGTGTGTGTATATATATATATATATATATATATATATATATATATATCTGTGTGTGTGTGTGTGTGTGTGTGTGTGTGTAATGGTTAGCAAACTCGACTGGCAAACCTTCCCGAGTGAGGTCAAGTCTCATTGGGTGCCCCATTCATACAAACTTGTGCCACATCTAAACAAAAAGCTTACTCAGTGTGTGTGTGTTTAATTTAAACATTTTAATGTAATTTTAAACGGACACGTGTATCTGTAAATATAGATGAACCCCAAAAAATTTCAATATGCTTCTATGTGGGCACAACAGTGGTCGATAAAAATTTTTTTGAAATCGTGTCGAAGCACCAAATATTTTATTTTAGCCAGGTTGAGGGGTGCTGAATCTGAAAATGCCCTTACTTTCTCTTGATTACCTACCGTTTTGGGATGTACCAAAATTCCTCATTTTTGAAGAAAGTATTATTTTTTTTCATTTGTTTTCTGTATATATGATATTGACCGATGGTAATATTTCCCAAAGAAAAATCATAGAAACCTCTCAATTCGTATTTAAACCAACAAATACTGGTCTGCTTATTGAGAAATACTATTTTTACAATAACAATCAGACTTTAAAATCTTTCAAAATAACGGTCTGTTTTGATACTTCAGAAGTAGTCAGCTATCATTCGTTTGTTCCGCTGTCCCTGGTCGCGCTCTTCCATTGTTTTGATACCCTGATGGAATCGTTCTCCTTACTCATCACTCACATTGTCGCAGTTATCCGGAAACTTATCTAGATGGCTATGTAAAAAATGAACGTTAATATTTGTTATAGGTGACTCACCAATGACCAGAATAATGGATTTACCCAAAGAGAATATTAACCAAGAACTAAGCAGGTAGAAGAGAGCAGCATAAATAAAAGCTTTCAATATACTTGGTTTCCTTTCGTGGTCAAGGGTCAAAAGTGATGGGCTAAATTTTGGAATATCAAACAGAAGATTTTAGAATTGTTTTTTATTTTTTATTTTTTTTATTATGTCACCAAAATTATCAGGTTAACTAAAGTGTTTTACTGAAAGTTTACCAGTTAATTTGAATTTTGGCGATAATTAGAAAAAAATCTGGTACTTCTATTAAAAATTTTTGACTCAAAAAAAAAAAAAAGAAAAAGAATATATATATATATATATATATATATATATATATATATATATATAAAATAAATAAATAAATAAAATAAATAGATAAATAAATAAATTTTGCTCATGAAAATAACTGATTTTAGGTGGCTGACATAAACCGCTCGGTCTACTTGATAATTGACGGGTTTCTACGAACTTTATAAGCTAAATTTTGTGATCAGCCAAGATCTACCTTGACCTTCAAGAAATGAGACAATGTAAGCCTTATAGTAAATCAAACAAGACATCCAAAAATTTCATATTTATCATGTCTAATATGAATATATACACCAATCAAAATGTGCTACATTTTTTTACTAAAAAAAAAATTCAATTTTTTCCATACAAGTTAAAAAAGATATTTTTTAGACTTTAATGTTATATTTGTACGGATTACATCCCTTGTCTTCCAAATAGTACTTCTAATGGCTGATATAGGGTGTGACCAAAGTAGCATATAAAACGGCGCGGCAAAGTCATACTCTCTCTCTATCTCTCTCGCCTTGACAACCAGATGCACACCCAAGTGTGTGAATTTCCCAATAAGCAGGTAGGGCTCTTGCCCCAACAAACCTCATGTCGTATGGCGCACGGTACACAACAATAATCATTGTATTAAGGACTCTTAACTTATGCTAAAAGCCTTAACAACACAATAGGACTTTTCTCTATAATGTAAACTTTTAGTATTTCCTGTCATTTTTGTATTAATTCTATTAAATTTACCCTGGCAATTAATACATTGTTGTAAATTCGAAATGAAGTTTTCTTTTATATTGTTCAGCACAAGGAAATATTAAACCATAACACTTTTTCTCGGCTACAAGAGTATAAAGTGAGTTCCTTATATTCAACTAATTGTTGCATCAAAGTTTTGGTAGTCAGATATGACTAATATATGAAAACAAACCTTCAAGACATGGATGCCAAAAACTCATTCGATTCAATTTTCACGTATTCCATTTATTTTTTCTGTTATTTATACACCAAATTTTTAATTAGAAATCCTCAACAATTTATAATCTCAGTATTTGATGTATAGTTTAAGTTCATGCAATGATATCTGTATACCACGGAATTTCCATGGGTATATAACGACCTTATATTTGATAGGTATGTGTCTTGCCGGCAAACCCGTTATTTGTACTGTAAAGGTGAAGAGATACAAGCAAGAAAATTACTATGATAACTATCTTAAGTAATCTATAAAATCTTGCCTAGAACGCTGACTTTTGCTTTCTCACAAACGTGAAATCTGGAAAATAACAGACGTAGTAAGCTTGACTCTGAAAATATCTGATCTACCCTGCAGCAAACAGAAAACACAGTATTTCCTCTTGGAATTAGTAACGCAATTTTCCTGTTTCTGGCAAGCATCCTGCCTAAACTTTATCAATCGTATGTTGGTAACGCTCCTTCTAAGTTTGCAGCCAATAACATCTTTGTGTTTTTTTTTTCTTTTCTGCAATGGCTTCGGATAAGGACTTATTACGGACCCTATCCGTGAGATGAAGTCTATTAGCTTTGCTAGCGGTGCTAAATATAGTATGGTAACGAGAAAACGTTAATCCTGTTTTTGTCCTCAAATAGCAGATTGTCACAAGACAAGATGAGAGAGAAAGAAAGTCAATCAGTTTTTAAAGACTTAGTGGCGTCCTTATCCCAATATTTCTCTTTAGTTTCAATTTGGGTATCTTGTTTAGAAATGCTATCAACAGGAGCAAAAAAATGCTATTAACAGAAGCAAAAAAAAAAAAAAAAAAAAAGCTATGAACTGGAACTAAAAAAAAAACAAAAAAAAAATGTGATCAGCAGGGGCCCCCAAAATGCTATCCGCAGGACAAAAAAAAATATCATCAACAGGAGAGCTCTCCCAAAAACCGTGTGGATCAGCGGTGTTGGAGCACAAAAAGCGAATTCCATATTTTTCTGAGAGATTATCAAAATCAGATTGTTTCCTGTCCATTATAGAAATCAAACCTTCCTCAAGTCGGTGTAACGTGGGAACAATAGCCTTGACTCCGCAACGCTGGCTCTTACGTTTCTAATTATGAATTTTCCGTCTCCAAGTTTTGTTGTCCTATCTATCAGCCGGAGCAAGTATTTTGCTCGTGGATGATGGTAAAGAACAGAAAATTATGGTTTTTCCACCGGCGTTAAGTTGGTGGTTGTGTTTTACGGTATATCAACCCTTGTTGGTTATTTAAATGTCCGATCATGTTTCTACATACATATATAATTTGTAAACGAATTGTTTTTATGCAATAATTTTTAAATGAGCCAGCTGATTTGTATGCACATAGAAAAATGGATTAAAGTAAATTATTAAACAATTCTCTATGAACAATAGATGGGACCCAAACAGGTACTATCACGTTAGGTCAGAGTGGACCAGGGAGTAATGACAATGAAAGGTACTCCACATTCTCACTCTCTCTCTCTCTCTATATATATATATATATATATATATATATATAAAGAGTGAGATAAGTAAAGTTGGCGACAGTAGTCTAGGGTGACCCGAAGGTACCCTTTCCAATTAGCTACTTTACCGAGGTGTAGCGGAGAGCGTTACTCCTTTCCCTGGATTACTCCATCCTTGATCCATACCTTATAATCCTGTGTTAAACAAGGAGGTATCAAGTACCATTTTTGAGTCTTTGGTATGAGAGGACTTGTGATTGAACCCTGGCCTTCCGGGACCATTGGTGAACCCACTAAGCCAATGGGCCGGAATATATATATATATAATTAATTAAAACTTATACACTCAACCTTTATAAGCATCTAAAACAGCTCGAACACCATCAATGTTCAATACTCGAAAGTGGGAACAAATCAGTGTAGAGCGAATACTATAATATTACAAGTTTAAGATACAGTAAAAGATATCCCACGATCTTTTAAAGGATCGTGAAATTCAGCTGTGATTTGTTATAGATATACAGGGTTTCTCTATATACATGGGACTCATGTGACTGCTAATAACTCAACTAATAATAATAATGTTGCGTCCTTTTTTGTTTCAGATTTGAAAATAGTACATGAAAACAATTAATCCTTGATAACAATGCCTTGGACAAGAGAGGAAAAATATTTTGCGTTACTGCTTATTTGGAGACAAAATCATTCAAAACTGTCTCAAATAGATGCAATCCATTAATATGATAATGATTTATTACTGAGACAAGAAACTAAAAAAAAAAAAAAAAGAAAAAGAAAGATTGTATTTCCTGGAAGCTGATATAAGTTATAAAAAAAAAAACAACATTAATTTGATGTCTACCTCAAAAGATGCATTTTTTACAGGACGTGTTCCAGATAACCACCATTGTGCTCGTCTCAGTAATAAATCATTATCATATCAATGGGTTGCATCTCTTTTGAGACACTCTACATGAGTGCTATTTATGTTCAATGAGCAAACGAACTCCAGCCCAGTTGGCTGGTCCAGACAATTGGGCTGGAGTTCGTTATATGGAATACGCCGACTGTACCACTACTGAGAAGTAGTACCTCCACCCCCAACGAGTGTCCTAGGTTGACACTAAATTATTTGATAGTGAGGCTCCAGTCCTGGAGCTTTGGGGAATGTGGAATCGCCCTTCGTTACCATTACTTCCAGTTCCACTCACCCAGAGTGGCAGTACCTGTTAGGGTCTCATCTATGAGTCAAATAAAATCATCTAGTCATTCACTGTACTCGAAAGCATTCAACTGTGAGCAAACAAATCATTAATAACGAATAGAATTAGAGTCGAATAGCAATACTTGAAACGATTTCACCGTGTGCAAATGAATGACCTCTGACTCATTCAAAAATGTTAGTCACAAACTATTCATATATAATTTGGCATTAAATAACCTACAAGGGTTGATATGCCATAAAACCTAACCAACCAACATTTATTACAATTCGTTAATTTCTTGTTCACAATATTTAGCTAATTAAAAAAAAAATTGAAGCAGGTAAAGATGGTCTAATGTAGTTTAAATTCTAAAAATCCTCTTCATATACTTGGAATGATAAAGTAATGCCAAAGGAAAAATATACTCTCTTACAATGAAGTCAGTATACAAAAAGAGGTGTAGGGAGACAAGAAATAATTATCTCCTTCAGAGAATTGGCGTATCCGCTGGGTGCCTGCTGGGGTGTCATGTGACAGTCCCAGAAACCCATTCTGGAGTTCTTTTGCCTCAGTTCTTTAAACAGTTGACACTGATCTCGGACTCTGCCGGTGAACAGTGAAGCTACGTAGCTATTTTAATTCCTCTTATCAAGTATTTGAATTCTTTCTTTTTAATATGATTAGGATGTATATTTTGTATTTGATAGGTTAAATGTTCTTGTATCGGGGAATGCGTTTGTCTTGTCTTTCTTTCCGTTGAGTTCAATATTAGTATATCACGGATATACTTCTGCCAATATTAGTACTTGGTTAGTGGGGACTATTGAATATTTTCCTATGCATCAAACCTACCAACAGAGAAAGTACTAAAAAAAATTGACTCCAAAAAGTGATAATTGAAAACAAAGTCTTCTAAAAGATTTATATTCAAACAATAATTCGCCATCAGGCAAATGTATAATGCATTAGGTAATGTTATTAAACAATCTTGTAATTAAAATCTGAAAAGAAAATCATTAATGTTGAAAGAGGAAAAGAATTAAAATAATACTAATTACTTTATAAAATAATTATATCTTTATTTTCATGATATTATTAAATTTTTTCTCTTTCATAAAAACTTTTTTTTTTACCTTTGAACTGATATTACAGGATAAGATGTTAAAATGCAAAACAAAAATATCATTTACGAAGTTTTAAATTAATAAAATATTTTTGGGGGGGGTTATTTGTTTAATTTTAGTTTAATTATTTGTATATATTAATCAGCTAGTTCATATAAAACTGATTTGTATGCCCGAGGTGTTTTCATTGTCTATATCGTATTGAGTGTTCGTGACGTGGCAGTTATCATTGTGAGCAGTGGATTTGGCGACCTCAGTTCAAATCCTGAAGGATCCTATTTTCACTTAATACAGAATTAATCATCATGTCGTGTTCGTTGCACGGATTTCCTTAACTCTCGCTTTCTCACCGTCCGTCTCTGTCATCAATCGCTTTCAGTAGGTCTTACAGGCTACATACTGTGTCCATACGGAGCTTTTGTAGATAAATTCAAGCTGGTTGTCCAACACTTGCGCGTCCATGTGACGGGGTCCATAGGAGAACGTCGTTTATGAGTTCGTCCTTGCTCCTTCAGCAGTGACCCGTATGTTTTGTTCGTCTAATTTGGATGGTCTTCGAGATGGATGGTAGGTTGTCGTACAGCTGCCGTTTGGGGGGGATTTTACTTCCAGGATTTGTTTAATATAGCGCGTAGCATCCTTGTGCAATTGCCGTCAAGCTTTTTCTCTATACGCTTAGTCAGCGTCCAAGTGGTGCATCCATACTGTAGTATTGACACCACCACTGCTTGGAAAAACTTGAGTTTTATTTTATCGGATAGGTCTGACTTCCATATGACCGATAGCTGTCCATGCCTTCGCTCGTCGCGTGTTGATGTCATTTTTCGATGAGACACTGCTTTCGAGGGAGGTGAACTTGTCGACTAGTTTCAGAGAAATACCATTTAGTGTCGAATTGATACATATGGGAAAGGTATGAATCCAACTATTCTCCATCCAGCTATGGGTAAATAGTAGGGCAGACTGAGCAACCAGTCTAAGAGAAATAAAACTCATTTCAAACCAGTTGAAGACTTGATTAAAAATGAACTCTACCAGGCTGTTCTTGCTCCAGATGTGCTACGTGAATCGGCCGAAACGACCAGGTCAGGATAATTTGTTTTATATAGTTTACAAGGAAATTATGCCTATGCAGCTGTTCATGCACAATCTAGATTACAATGTGGTTTTAACTTAGTTATGCTGGTTCGTTGGTATTTCATGGCATATCAACCCTTGTCGGTTGTTTAATGTCAATTAGTGTTATATATATGATTTGTAAGCGAATAGTTTTCAAGTAACTTTATTTTTAAATGACTATTTAGAATTCATTTGTCTGTAAACTGTAAAATCGTTTCAAGTATTGCTATTTAATGTTGATAAATCTATTTAATATTAATTATTTGTTTGTAGACATTTAAATAGTTTCAAGTATTAATAGTTGGTTGTGTTTTTGTAGCAGAAAGAAACTTGAATTTTTGTTTGGCGCGTAATTTAATTTGACTATTAGAGTCGCCGAACATTTTCAGCCAATCAGGATGACTTGTCCTATTCAGCCCGAACCATATTTCCTAGCAGCACCAAAAATTGAAGAAAGCCCGTGAATCTCTCTCTCCCTCAGAAATCCTCAACGGGAACGGACGTCTTAACGTCTGTTCCTGAATAGCAGTAACAGCATCAACCATTATGAGGAGAGCCATCTAGTTTATGGATCCCTTGGGTCTATTCTTCTAGACCAAGGGATCCTAGTTAAAAACAAATTAGATGGTACACTCTAATAACTTCCTACGAGACTTCGCAGCATACCAGCGTAAACCCCTTTACTTCATGCTGCCATTAAAACCTTCATTTAAAAACCTAAACGACGTCTTCGTTTTTCTCCACTACCTTTATTTTCCATCAACATTTAGCGAGGGGATAACAACCAACGAAATACCAACTAAACAAACTTAGAACTTAAACCAAAAACCCAATAATAATAATATTCCCATCGCTATATTTTACAGCATATCAACCTTTATAGCTTATTTAATACAAAATCCTGTTAATACTCATGTATTAGATAAATATGATTTAGGAACGAATAGTTTCTAGGTGTTTTTTTTTTAACGAGCCAGTGCTTATTTGTTTATACAGTTAAATGATTTCACGTATTGTCATCTAATCCTAATACAATGATGAAGTAGTTATTTACTAAGCTTTTTGCTTAGATGTAGCACAAGGCCGCATGAATGGGGCATCCAATGAGAATCGAACTCACTCGTGCAGGCTTGCTTGTCTACCTTGTTAACTATTACATCACCCGAGGATTGGTTTGGTTTTATGGCATATCAACCTTTGTAGGTTATTTAACGCCAAATCCATTTTTATGTAAATAATCAGTTCTATTTAAAACAATTCGGTTTAGCATGAGTATACTGTTTAATTGTCAAAAAAACTTCTATTTCAAACTATTCAGTTATATATAACAATTCAGTTTTGGGTAAGTACAGTTTCAGTGTCAAAAATAGTTCAATTTAAAACAATTCAGTTTAGCAAAAGCACGCAGTTTCAAATGTAAGTACAGTTTAATTGTAAAAGATTTTTTTATTTCGAGCTATTCAGTTTAGTCAAGCAATTCTACTTCAGTTAATTCAGTTTTGTAAAAGTAGAGATTTTCTTTGCACATAGTTATATGTTGGAACAGTTCTATGTTAAACAATTTAGATAGTATAAATACAGTTTCAATATCAAAAAAGAGTTGCAGTTATATGTAACAATTCAGTTAAGTGTAAATACAGTTTTAATGTAAAAAAAAAAAAAAAAAGTTCTATTTCAAACAATTCAGTTAAGCACACGCACGCAGTTCAAATCTAAGTACGGTTTAATTGTCAAAAACATTTCTATTTCAAGCCATTCAGTTTAGCACAAGTATGCTGTTAGTTTTATTTAACCAATAGATAGGGCCCTATCAGGTGCTACCACTCCGGGCCAGAGTGGACCTGGGAGCAATGGTAATGAAGGGGTACTCCGCATTCCCCAAAGCTCCAGCATTGCTGGAACCTCACCATCAGATTGTTTAGTGTCATATCCAGGACACTCGTTGGGGGGGTCTTACCCCCTCTGCAGAGAAGCAGTCGGTGTATTCTACAGCCCCAGCCGACTGGGCAACCACCCGAGGAGCCCTCGAACAATAATGAAGTACTTGATATTTCCCAAAGCTCCAGGACTAGATTCTCACCATCAGATGGTTTTGTGTCATTTCCAGGACGCTCGTTTGAGGAGAGGGTCTTACCCCTCTGCAAATATGCAGTCGACCTATTCTACAGCCCAAGCCAACAGAGAGGTCGTTTATTTATACTAACATTTCAAAACATTAGGCAGTTTTCGATGTTCCCTTTGTTATCAGCTTAAAAAAAAATTCAAATGACAACAGTTCATAAGTCTTTCTGCAATGATATCTACACACATCATCTTATAAATGAAAATGATAACCAACAATTACATTGTAACGTGAATACAGTTTTTTTTTAAAATTTGGTAATGTTATTGTAACATATTGACCCTCGACCGATCTGTCAATCAAGAGATGCATCTATGTAAATAAATGGAAGAACAGCGAAGCAGGTGCATCCGGTCAAAATATCGGAATATCACCTTGACCTGTGGACGTGGTTGAATTTGGTGATAGTGGCAGATGTGTACGCCCACAGGAAGCAGGTGGACGTCAGACAATTATTTAAACAGGTGCCACAGACGGCTGGAGTCAGTTCCAGTTCCAGTTGAGAAAAGATGCCAGAGTGAGAACCAGCAGAGGGTTTGGGCCCTCAGTGACCCACGGTTGAGCAGCCCAGCCAGAATGAGGAAGAACTTTGGGTCAATATGTAGCAGTCTGTCCCCATCTCCAACTCACCTCTCACACACAACCAACATCAACCCTTTCGAGAATAAAGTGTGAGAGGTATATTTTTTATAAGGAAGTGTGTTCGTTCGTCCATTGAAGTTCGTCATTATGTTTGATTATGTTCCGCATATATTTGTATATGTATTATGTATATGGTTGTGAGTATACAACATTGCGACTTTGTTGCGGCAATTTATGGCTGACTGGGTGACTGATTTTACCGGCACGTCAACTCATCTAGGATTATTTTATGCCTAGAGGTTAAGGAACCGTGTTCATTATACATTTCTTTGCATATATTTGTACATAAAGAATTCCAATCTAATACAAATAATTTGCACACATTTGTATAGTTTCAAGCATTGCTATCTAATACAAATAATTATATGGTTTCAAGTAACAAATAATTTGTTAACAATTATAGCTTCAGGTACCAAATCAAATAATTTATATAGCATTAAGTATTCCTTTAAAATACGATTAATTTTAAAACTAATCTATTTGATCCATAGACAGGTCTCTTATAGGTTCTACAATTCTAGGTCAGAGTAGATCTGAAACTCATGGCAAAGCGAAGGAGACTCAACAAATATTCTGAAAGAGAGAGAAGGGGTCGATTAGTTTTACTAGTTTCTGGTTTCTTTGTTAATGGCAAATGAACCTTTGTAGATTATTTAATGCCAAAACCATTCTCCCAGAAGAACAGTGGTGGTACTGTTTAACCCATAGCTGGGAGGATAAGTGGGTTCATACATTTCCCAAGGACATTTGCCCGAAAGTGAAAATAATAGCTCGACTGGAGTACGAACTCGCTTACTACAATTCCGCAGTCCATCGATTTAACCATTACACCACTAAGAAACTCCCGTTAGTTTTACCACATGTCAACTCTGGTTTGGATTGTTAATTGGCCTAATGAGTAGAGTGTTCGCTAATAGTCTGGTAGACCAGAATTCAATCCCAGGTCGAGCCATACCAGAAACTCAAAAAATGGTACTTGATGTCACCTTGTTTAATACTCAGCATTATAAGGTAAGGATCAAGAGTAAAGTGAGTAATCCAGGGAAAGGGTTAGTGCCTTCCCCAACAACTCGGTGTAGTAGCTATTGAAAAGGGAGCCTTCGGTTCACTCGACTACCGTTCGCCAACTTTACTTTAATGCTGAAGTCAGTTTAATAAATATCGTCTTATATACTTAAACTAGTTTGGTTAAATAGAATGGAATCCTTGTTATTTTAAAGTTTTTTTTGTGTTTGTTGCTTTTTTTTTTTCCTTTCAAGAGTACTAATGTTTTTTATGGTATGATCTTGAAATTCATTAATTATTTCTCAAAAAACTCAAACAAAATAATAATTCAGTTTAAATATTCAACAGTTTTAATTAAGAAATAAACAAACATTACCTCGATAATGGTTCTGATAGGAACCTAATGTACTCGGCTTATCATAAATCGCTCCTTTGGAGAAATCCTTCATAAATTTAAGATCATAACATCAAAATATCATTTGGACTCTTGAAAGAAAAAATTTTAAAAATTTAATATCAAGGATTCTATTTTATTTAACCAAACCTGTTTAAATGAAAAGATTCTGCCTAAATACGCCTTTTTCAAATATATATATGTAATCCACAGACTGACTGTTTCGTTGTATCACAACTCTTCAGGGTGGCTAGACACGCAAGATGCTTCAAGCTGGGATCGAAACCCACCAAACTCTAAGCTAAACATGGTATTTAACCGCTCAGCCATTTTGACGACATACATATGCGTTATAATTCCTGTGCTGACTTATTAACTTTCGTTTGTTTACTTTTTTGCACAAAACTTAACAGATAAGTTCCATTATGAATTTATTTCAACAGAACTTTTATGAAAGGGCCGTTTCTTCAGATGGGTTCTCTTCACAATCATTTCAAGCAGCTAAACAATGAATACTTAGTTGCAATATAAATGTTTTGTAAAGAACCAATGTATTCGTGTGCTTCAAAGTGATTCTAAACATTACCTCAAATAAATCTATTTAACTCACAGATCGAACTATTTCAGGTTCAACCGTTTTGAGTCAGAACGCACATGAGAATAATAACAGTGAATGGTTGACTCTACACTTCCCAGAAGTGAAGCCTCACCATCAGATTCAGTTTAGCGTCATATCCAGGATACCCTTTCTTTGTAAGGGTCTTACCCCTTTGTAAGGGATAAAGTCAGCGTATTTTAATCGCCACTAATTGGGCGGTTAGTAATTCGAAACACTTAACACTTAACAAACGCTACAAAACTATACATCAGCGCTTAACTCACATCAAGAATTGGCTTCCACGAAGCCAATAAATAAAATAGAAAACTCTGGCATGCATTTTTAAAAATGTTATACAAGAGCTTAGGGTGAAAAAAGAAAAAAATATGAAAGAAAAAAGGTTAAGTTACCCAGAGCCGTTTTCATTCGTGCTCTCCCATTTCTGTTCCTTAGTTTTTGTTCTGTTTGTCCCTATGTAGTCAATTAGACTTTGCTATTTCATGAGGTCGTCGAGTGTTTATTTTTCAGATTAAAAATAATCAAGGCGAATACAAACTCTCCAAATCGCAAGAAATAAAAAACAAAAACAACCATCTAAATGTACATGGATGACATCACTGTTTGCTAAAAATGAAAAAGAATTGGAAACACTAATAGAGGCAGAGAGGATATACCGTGATGATACAGGAATGGAATTTGACATTAAAAAAATGTGCCGAGCTAATAATGAAAAGCAGAAGACAAATGATCGAAAGAATCGAACTACCAAATTAAGAAATCATCGGAACGCTCGGAAAAATGAAAACTTACAAATACTTGGGAATATTGGAAGCGGACACTAGTAAACGTGCGGAAATTAAAGACAAAATTTAAATACCTCTAAAAGAACGAGAAAACTACTCGAAACCAAACTACATAGCAGAAATCTCATCAAAAGGGATAAATACCTGGGCTGTCCCCCTCGTAAGTTACTCACGAACTTTCTTAAAATGGACGAGAGAAGAACTTCAAGAACCAGACACCTTATTATGATGCACAAGTCGTTACCATCCTAGAAACGACGTAGACAGACTGTATGTGCCAAGAAAAGAAAGAGGAAAAGGACTTGCAAGCATTCAAGATAGCATCGATACATCGACTAGAAGACTACATAAAAAAAAGCGCGGAGAAAAAATGATTACAACCAGTAGAAACATTATAGACTACACAAGCATTAACAGAATAAAAATAATCAGAAACGAGAATGCGAAGAAAGACCAGAGCGATGGACATTTCAAGCGACAAACAAGTGAAATCTCATATGAGAAAACTTGAACACGGCTAAGAAAACCTTAAGAGAGAAAATAAACCTCTTTTGATAGTAGCACAAAACAACGCCATAAGGACTTAGTATGTCAAAGCAAAAATAGACAAGACGCAATAAATTAGCAGACGTAGATAATGTAGTTATAGAGACGAAACTATCAATCACATAAGCGAATACAGTAAATTAGCGTGAATAGCGTATAAAACTAGACACGGCTGGGTGGGGAAAAATGATCCACTGGGAAATGTGCAAGGTTCAAATTTGACCATACTTACAAATGGTTTTTTGAACAACCTAGAATCCCTCCTAGAAAACCTGACTCACACATACAAATGTATCATTTAATCTCTGTCAGATATCCGGACTACTGATGGTCAACAAAAAAAAACAAAAAAAACTGCTTAATAGTGGACTTTGCCGTTCCAGCTGAACACAGGGTATAACTGAAGGAAAGCGAAGAGACAGACAAGTACCTAAATCTTGCTAGAGAACCGAAAAAGAAAAAAAGAACTATGGAATATGAAAGTGACGGTGATATCAGTTGTAATTCGCGCACTCGGTACAGTCACCAAAGGATTGGTAAAGAGACTGGAGGACTTGGAAATAAGAGTACGAGTGAAGACCATTCTAACTATAGCATTGTTGAGATAGGCCAGAATACTAAGAGGAGTCCCTAAGGCTTGCTATCAATCAGACTCCAGTGGAAAACCATCAGCTGATGCGGGTGTGAAAATCTCAAATCAGTAAAATAATAAGGAACAGTTAATGGATACCATATATAAAAGAGGTCTGACTGGCGTAGTAGTTAACGTGCTGGACTGTGACATCGTAGAAAGCAAGTTCGAATCCCAGTCGTGATATTACGTTTACTTTCGGACGAATATCCGGGGGAAAGTTATAAACCCCCTCATCCCCCAGTGATAGATTAAATAGTACCACTATTGTTCTTTTACAAAGTTGACTTTCGCATCCAATAACCCATGAAGATTGACATGCCATTAAAAAACCGAGCAAACTTTGAAACCATATTGTTGCTTGTTAGGGTCTCATCCCCGGGTCGAATAGGTCTAGAATTATGTTTAACCGAGTTTCGAACGACACTGATATGCTGGCTCTTAAAACATTGATATTCCGACTATTTTAAACTCTTTGAGTACAAATTATTTGTGCTAGAAATGATTATTCGAAGGGTTGCAAATTATTATTACTAAATAGGAATAGTTACTTGAAACCATAGAAAAAAAAACTGACTCGGCATAAAGTATTTCAATAAATGTTGACATGCCGTTAAACTCAACAATCTCAACCATCTCAGTACTGAGTAGGTCTATCGATGTTTAACCGTTGATCTGTTCGAAACTGGTGCTTTCAGTGAGTCTGTAAATCTTAGAATTTATTAAACCTTGCTTAATCTGGCACTCAGGCCTCGGACTGATTATGGTAGCTGCTGTTCCCAAATGGTAATCCGACTAAATACTGAGCAGGCTTATCATTGCTTAACTTCGGCGATCGATCTGGAACCGGTATTTTCAAGTGTAACATAACCCAGTGAGAATCAAACAAATGATATTAAGGGGGTTTGTTTAACCTCGATTGCGAACTATTATACCAAGCGAAGCATTTTTAAACAGCAAAGAAGCGTAGCTTATATTTGGAACAAGGTCGCATGAATAGATCACTCAGCGATTATGGAACTCACTTAATAATAACTTACCAGTCAGCCTTGCTCGCTGACCAATTACACCACGACGAGGTGTCCGAAATCGACAACTTGTACGTAACATTTTTCTTTGCGAAGTTCGTTCCTCTGACCTTGAAATTCTTTCCTTCAATGAAAAGGTAAAACAATGACATCGAAGTCATCATAGTTCATTACAGTTTATACAATCTTTGTCTCTTAGGCACGAGTCTATCTTCTTTGCACAAGTATTTCAGAAGACAGCCGACAGCAAAACTAAAACGAAGAGAAAGAAATCTGCCGAATATGAAGAGAGAGGAGAGAGAGGGAGAGAGGGAGGAGAGAGAGGGAGGAGAGAATTCGACTTTATCCATAAAAACCAAAAACTGAACGATAGTGGCTAAAGTAGGATAAAGAGAATAAAATGTGCCCAATGTGTGAAGAATAAGTTTATTTTTACGATGTGAAAATGACTTTGTAGGAAGAAAATTCAGTCGAGACAAATTATTTTTGGATGAGTAAACTTTCCCTCTAACTCAACAGACGGTAAGGTTATTTTTTGGTCCACGAAAGTAATTTTACGATTAGCTTTATATTATTTTCTTACAATTAGTTTGGTTTCTTTTTTTAATGGTATATCAAATTTCGTGGGTTATTTAAGGCTAAAACTATCTTTGTAGAAGAACAGTGATGATACTATTTAACCCATCACTGGAGGGATAAGGGAGTTCATGCCTTTCGCAAGGGTATTCGTCAAAAAGTGAACTTAATAGTGAGACTAGAGTTCGAACACCCTCACTTCGAGGATGCAGTCCCGCACTTAAGCCTGAACGCTACGGGACTCAGGTTACATTTAAAAACCTAACTTAACACAGCAAAACGTTTGAACTTTTTATCAAATAAGCTCATGGTAATTTAAAAAATAACTAAGAAAAAAAAAATTCTTTCACTTGATCAAAACTATATATTCGAACTTTTGGGATGCGTGGACGCAAGGAATATGTTTTGTTGTGTCCCCGCTCACCAAAGATCAGTATTATCATCAAAATAGCTGAATTATACTAACGCTGTATAAACGGAAATGATTCAAGAGTTGTTTGACCCCTAGATATGACCCTAACAAGTACAACGACCCCGGGTCAAAGCAGGCATCGGAGTAATGGCAATGAAGTGATACACCCTCTCCCGAAAACACTTGGACTTTAGCTTCACCATCAAATGCAGTTTAGTTTCATATCAAGGACACCCGTTGGATAGTTAGAGAGGTCTTACTCGTCTGTAGAGAAGTAGTCGGCATATCTAACTGCTCCCGCCGACAGGGGTTAAAATATTTTTAATACGAATATTTAGTACAATGTAATACGGTTTCAAGTATTTCAATCTAATAATTTCCAATACAAATTTATTTGACCCACAGGTAGGCTCTTAACGGGTTCTACAACTCCGAGGAGCCTCACTACCCAATCCATTTCAATGTCATACGCAGGGCACTTTTTAAAAATATTAATGTCCGCTTGTATCAATTCAGCTGACGCAAAAGTAATCAGGATGCTGCTATATCATGGCAACAAAGGCAAGTGGCTTGTGTACTGATCATCTAAGCAATATTCACACACATTCACACACATTCACACACACCAGCTACTTATAAGTAATCAATCTGAGATGATAGTACTATAAATAGTGAGCGAGTAGCCAAGTGCAGGGAACTCTATTGTAATGCATACACAATAACCACCCAAGCCCTCGAGCTTTCTACGAACACCACATCTAGCCCCCTCTAACCACTCAGAATAAGTCATTGCTTAATTGACAGAAGCAGGAGCAGCCCAAGCGGCACAAAGGACCGGTGACATCACAGGTGGCTTTTTGTGTGTGTGTGCGTGTGATCAATATCTGAAGTAGCATTCTCGTGGCTGGATTATCCTATGTCGTAATATGTTGGCATTAAATAAATTGGTCAGCGAATGGTTTATGCAATCTCTCCCTCTCACTATTCAAAATACCCCTTGTTATAAAGTGTTTAGCTCGGAACACACAGAACTTACATGGCGTACTCCTCCGGTTCCTTAAATAGAACACACAGAAGGTCAAGCACCACCCAGTAGTCAAGTACAAAACGTTGACTTGAAGTGGATCTATATATTTAGTTGACGCTTTTAGAAAGAGGATTTTTTTCATTAAACCACAAAGGTTCGGACTGCCCCCCCCCGTCATTCTTCTCAAATTAATCAATTCGCGTTGCCTGTTTCTAGCATTAAACAATAGCCATTATTCTATCAGTAAGCTGAGACAATAATCACGTATGCCGTATGAAATCCGTCTTGAAATTATAGATCTCTCACAAATATATATATATATATATATATATATATATTACACACACAAATACATCTATTTATATACGCGCACATATACCCAAATACATATATACAAATACGTCCATACCATTGCAAATATATATATATTAGTACAATTAAATGGAGACTCAAACTCGGTTAAGTCATCATAATAAATTTATTTCGGCGGAGAATATTGCTATACTCTCCGTCTCGTCAGATGACTCTTTTACATGCTCTCTCTCCTGTCGCAGAGTAGCGAATGTGGAGTTACAGTTCGTATTCAGAAGATAAAATAAGGTAATTAAAAAAAATAAAATTAAAAAAATCAGAAAATAAAGATTAAAAAAAAATAAACAATAAAAAATAAAAATAGGGATTAGGTGGAAATCAAATTACAAAATTACAAATTCTTTCATTCATAAGCGTGAGCAGAGGGGATCCACACACACACACATTATATATATATATAAGTTGAATTGTGATAAAATAAATAGGAATATTTATTGTGTTTATTTTTCATTGTTCCCAACAAGTTCTCTCTCTCTCTCTCTCTCTCTCTCTATATATATATATATATATATATATATATATATATACACACACACACTTGAGAATGAAGTTTGCTATATTTATAAAAATTGCTCAATATCGTTGATAGAGCATACGAGTTATTTCAGAAAAATAACGGGTTTGGTGGGCTATGGGCGACAGAGAGATAAGAATATTGTGTTATCATCTAATATGATTTCTTGGTAATATATAACTATAATTTTGGCTTTCTGCCATCAGAGGGTTTTTTTCCACGTGCTTTTTGCTCACACCTCTTGTTCAGGTTATTCAGCTGTTAGCACTGACGAACACCGAGCAACAAATAAACCTTAACTTTTTGGTCAAGTTGGGGGAAAATCAGAAGTCTTTGAAGTGACTCAGCAAGAGTATGAAGTATGTCACACATACATGTTTTTGAGTGGCACGAGTTGATGAAAGATGACTCAAGGCGCGGGAAGCCTTCAATAGGCAAGACTGAGTTCAACGTCAAGTGGGTAAGGCAAGTAGTGAATCGTTGATCGACGGTTAACTTTTTGAATAGTCGCAAGTCAGCTCGACATGAAAAGGCATCGAAGATTTGGGCGTGTCTGATGAGTAACTAGACTGGTTGTATTGAGTATTCTGTGGTTCCTGGCCCAAAGGAATATCGCCGTATGGCAACAACATCCTTATTCATCTTATCTTGCCCCGTGTATCCTCAAGCACAAGGGAGATCATCCAGGAGACCAGTAGTGAACTTGTGGAGAGTCCATCAAGAGAGCCGTAACGACGGAGCTAAAGAACATTCCAGAAGAATCCTTCTAGCAGTTCTGAGAAGAGGATTACTTTGAAGGTGGGGTAAGACATTTAGTTTATTGTTCGGATTGAAATAAATTGATCATAACACCGGACCCATTATTTTTCGAAAACACCTCGCATGTAGATTTAAGTTCGAATAATAAAGATACTGAGTCAGTAGTGTTTAATGACTGTCAGGTTCTTGTGTATATAATCATCAGGCTATATATATATATATATATATATATATACGTACACAAAGTCTCGTCCAGAACTAAGTACGCCCAAATATTTTATTTCTATCGAGCATTATTTTATTCTTGGTCAAATATACTAGGATTTTATCTATCGTAACATTATCAAATCAAAACAGCTACTATTAGCAACCACCAAACTTTATAACATTGAGATATCAAAAATAAAATCAAATATATACAACGTACACTTATTTTTGTTTGTTTGGATTTATGGCATATCAACCTTTGTCGGTTATTTAATGCCAAATCCTTTTTTTTTTTTTTTTTTTACAAATAAACAGCTCTATTTCAAACAATTCCATTTTGCATACAAAAAAGGTTCCATTCCAAACAATTCAGTATGGCATAAGTACGCAGTTTAGTTCTATTTAACCCATAGATAGGACCCTATCAGGTGCTACCACTCACAACCAGAGTGGACCTAGGGGCGATAGCAATGAAGGGGTACTCCGCATTCCCCAAAGCTCTAGCATTACTGGAACCCCACCATCAGATTGTTTGATGTCATATCAAAAACAATTGGTGGTGGGGATGTCTTATCCCTCTGCAGAGAAGTAGCCCCAGCCAACTGAGCAAACATTATTTTTTTTACTGCTTAATAATTTGAAACGTCGATGCAAGTCGCTATGATCCTTTCGTAGTTTAGCACACTTGGCACATTTTCTCAAGTTTAACCACCCCACTGCAATGATTGAATAAAACTAAGAAAAAAATTTCGCTCCTTCTTAGCTCTTTCTCGAAGGTTGCATAACAGCTCTATAAAGCATTGCTCGATGGTAGATACTGGTCATTTTCTAATAATTTTATCATTTTTAGAGTGCAAAATTTTCATTGGTTAACTTCAGGGTTTATGAGAAGGGGTTCAGCTGGTACATTGATTAGGGGCCCAGAGAGCTAAGGAGTTTTCTGTGAATTTATGATAGCTTCTCAAAAAAAAAAAAAAAAAAAAAAAAAAAAAAAAATCTTTCCATCAGTTTGTTGAGATTCGGATAAAAAAATATTTTTGTGATCATTATGATATACAGAAAATAAAGCAGTCACGAAAGTTTTTACCCGTGCTCATATTCAGCTTAACCATTCTATTCTGCTTTCAAACTTTTTTTCCATATCTTCAACATTTTTCGACAAACGAAAAAACTCTACAACTTTAAGATTTAATATGAAACCGTTGTCTTCGTTTAAAATGTTTTAAAGGGTCCACTTTCGTCTTAAAACCTCAGTTTTTAGCCGATGGGTTGGTTGATCGGTTTTACGGTATGTTGGGTTATTTAATGCCGAATTCAAGCTTTTTCAAAACAATTGTTTCAAATAACTATTTCTATTTAATAATTAGTTTGCACACAGTTTCAAGCATTCCTCTCCTATCCAACAGACTTTTGAAAATATCTATTTGATCCATGAATGGAAACCTAATAGGTACATGTACTAATACTCCAGATCAGAGTGGACCGGGGAAATGGCAACAAAAGGTTCCAGAACTAGAGCCTCTACCAGATGCAGTTTAATGACGTACCCAGGAAAACTTCTGCGATGGGGAGGGGTTTAGCTCTCTGTAGAGGAAGTAGTTAGCATATTCCGAGTCACACCGACTGGAGAAATCATTTAGCGGGTATTTCTGCTGAGGGCCTGAAATAGTCCGGTTTTGTTTTGATTATAATTCTGCGAGAGGGAGTCTTTATCAATCCTAACCTGGCCTCCTCCCGGTGTTTGTTTGTGTTGTGTCCAAGCTTTTTTTCTCCCTAACATTGAGCCGGTGATGTACGGGACCGGTCTGTTGGTTGGGCGGCACATCAACAATTATTGGTTATTTAATGCCAAATCCTGCTTTTACATATGTATTATATATAATTTGTAAACATTTTGTAGATGCACAGTTAAATTTTCTAACAATTCAGTTTAGCTTGAGTCAGCAAAGCTAAATGGTTCCAAGTATTGCTATGTATAACTAACAATTCAATTAAACTTTTTTTTAACACCGTTAAATGGTCAAACAGTTCTATTTCAAACAATTTAGCATCAGACATTTGTTCACACTCAGTTTAAATATAAAACAGTTCTATTTGGCCCATAGATAGGACCCTATCAGTTGCTACCACTCCGGGTCAGAGTGGACCTGGGAGCAATGGCAATGAAGGGGTACTCTGCATTCCCAAAAGTTCCAGCGTTACTGGAGACTCGCCGACAGATTGTTTAGTGTCATATCCAGGACACTCGTTAGGAAGGAGTCTTACCCCTCTGCAGAGATGCAGTTGTTGTATTCTACAGCCTCAATCGACTGGGCTGAGTCTGTTGAAAGAATGAAACAAAATACTAGGCATGGAATAGAATGATTAACACAATTGAAATATTAAATCAGTTTATTCATTTTAAGTAAAGAATGAATAATCTACACTTTTTTCTACTCTGTAGCTGAGGCAATGATATGCTGACACTATGCTTTATTGTTAGAGGCATTCTTGTTGTAACGGTCACCGTTGTAAGAAATAGACACGGCGACACCAATTCAAATCCTTAACGAGACTGTATTTCGCATAGCCCTTATACCTATTATGTAGCCATAATGAAGACATCACAACATTCGGTTATAAAAATATAACTATTCTTCTTGTAGCCAAGGTTTCTGTGGGGCGAGACAGACTGACGGAGGGAGACGTAGACAGACTGCCATATTGACCCATAACTTTTGACCATACCACGATGTGTTATCTTCAAGACCGCACTTAGCACTTCTTGTTGGCTAGGGGTTACCAAACCAGAAACTCCCTGTGGGCCTCTTCTGACCGAGAGATGAGACTGAATCAAGACTCTTCTGACCGAGAGATGAGACTGAATCAAGACTCAGACTGAGAATCGCCGTATCTCACGTGGACATCTCGAATATCATTTCATAACACCCACTCATTTCCGTTCAACCAAGTGACTGCTTTCATAGGTGCATCCTGTGCAGAGAATCTCTGATTAACTGCTCGGTCAAGGGTCATTATGCAACAATACCCTTGAAAAATTTATCTGTCCAACTTCTCTCTCCATTTATGGACAAATAGTTAAGCAAACTGTTTTCTTGAAACATGTTATAGCAACCCATCTAGAAGAAGGAAAACTGAATTCTAATTTAAGTTCCGTTTAAAACTGACCTTGTGTCACATCTTCTTTGGGCAGAGGGGTAGGGAAATATACATACCTTATCTTAGGGTTATCGATTGTTCACAGTACCAGCTACCCAAGATTGCCGATAAGTCTAAACGATCGACATCGACTGGTGACAGTTGTTTAAAACCAGGAAAGACTGACTAGCTCGTCCAATCTCTGCTTCATATATAGACCAGTTTCGCACATTTCAAATCAAAAGCAATTAATTTCAATGTGCGTTTATCTTTTCTTTTACAGTAAGATTCCTCGTTAAATGTCATGATGTTACTTTAATGCATGCCTGCTAACCAGAACCACTTTACTGACCGGTAAAACACTTTCAATGACCTCTAAGTAGCATAAAGGAATTTAAGTGGATAATAAATTTCAATAAATATTATAGCCGATATTCAATTTCATATAACTTACATCATGTCAAACCCATATCAGTGGATTTTATGGGTAGGTGGGAGGAAACTCAGTTATACTGAATTCTATTTTAATTAACTAGATCTATCTCGCGTTTAATTCCCACAAGCGCTCATTATTTCGATTCACGATTTCTAATCATTTTTTAATCATCCTTCTTTTATTTAATTCTAATAAAAGTCAACCATTCGTAGGTGATATTCTTACTAATAAAGATCAAGCCATTCAATACTTAACCCATCCTATAGTGTCCTCAGATAAGGTGACATACTGTTATAGTTGTTCCTTCAAGATATCGGAAGAATGTACGAGAAGGATGAGAGTCATCTGCTCTTGCTCGCATCAGAAAACTAATCGTAATATTAATAAAGTATTTCAGGATGTTTCTTTAGAAATGGCCGTAATCATTTAATTGTTAGTTCGGTTTTAGAGCATAACAACCACTGTAGGCTATTTAATACCAAATCCTGATATGTTTTCAGAACAGTTTGTAAGTAAACTTTTTCAACAAGTTAGAGTTCCTTTGTTTGCACACAGCTGATCATCAGGTCGCACAGTTAGCATGGATTTCTGACTTTCTCTCGCTATTCGTCCCTATCCTCTATCACTCCCGGCAAGTCTTCCAGACAACACCCAGTGTATGTACAGAGCTGTTATGAAAAGCTTCTTGCCGGCCGGCTAACACTGGCACGTCCATGTGAAAGGGTACATAAGAGAACGTCACTCATGATTTCGTCTTTGCTTCTCCAAAAGTGTCCCGCATGTTTTGTTTGTCTGGTATGGATGTTTTAGAGAGCGGAGGTAAGTAGTCGTACAGCTGCTGTTTCGTGGGATGCTGGTTCCTGGATTTGTTCAATATATCACGAAGAATTATTGTGCAGTTCCCGTTTAGTTTTTTTCCCCCCTATAGGTTTTATAAGTGTGCATGTGGTATATCCGTAAAGTAGTATTGACGCATCTGCTACGTGGAAGAAATTCAGTGGTTTCAATGATTGCTATCTAACAATAACAGTTTAATTCAACATTAGTCATTTGTTTCCACTCAACTGGTTGTGTTGTATATTGACCTCCGACCCGGCCAAACATGCCATTCCAAAGACGGTGGAAGTTGCATATTCGGTTGGTGTGGGCGAGCTTGTCTGACAATATGGGACAGGGTTAAAATCCCACGGTATAGTCACAAACTGATGCACCGGAAGAGGGTTACCTGTGAATTGCATGACAGTTATTTCCGCTCGATGATGATCAAAACATGGCATTCCAAAGACGGCGGAAGTAACATATTCCGTTAGCCATTTATGGGAAGAGATTGAGTGGGCGTTGAAGTATTATATAACTCAGTGCACAGGAAATTCAATCAGTTTCGAGATCAGAAGAGTTGGAGAAATGATGCTGTAGAGAAAATAACACCCAGCAGAAGGGGCCCTCGAGACCCCCGATTGGGTTTTGGAGATCAGAGAGTTGGAGAAATGAGGCTGTAGAGAAAGCAGCACCCAGTAGAGAGCTGGGCCTCCGGGCCTCCAGTTGAGCAACTCTGGAGAACGAGAAAGACACACTGTTATGTCCGGAGGAGCTGGGGAGGTCAATATGTTGCAGTTCTGTTCGGTCTCCAACTCCCTCTCACACACAACCCTTTCAAATAAAGTGAGAGCTATATTTTTCTAAGAACTGTGTCGCTCGTCTTTATTATTGTGTTGAGTATACAACAGTTGTACATATGCTTTGTAAGGGAATAGTTTATTAGCAATTCCATTTCTTAAAAAGTAGGGCTAATTTGCTTGCACACAAATTATTTCTGTTGTTTGCTCAGTTGACTGGTTTCAAGTATGCAAATTAATACTAATAATTCTATTCAACACTATTCATTCGTTTATTTGCGCATAGTCAGATGGTTCCAAGCATTGCTATTTAACATGAAGAGAAGACAACTTAGCCCATGAAGCAAAGCGATCACGCTTATGTCTGACGTACGAAATGAGTGGTACGCCCGAGAGTGGAAAAAAAAACATGGCTACCCAAAAACTTCAGTTTAAATAAAAGGTGGTCTTGAGCGGGGAGAACTTGCGAGAGTGGCGAATGCAATTTTTTTTTTTTTTTTTTTTGAGCGAGTGTACCGGCCAGACAAATAAATGCCATCAGCGGAGGGAAGACGAGGGCGAAAGAGGCAATAGAGTGTAGACATTACTTTTGTTGGCAAGGGCGCAAAAATATGAAGGTGTCATCTTTGTTAGCGATTACTGAAATCCGTTCTAACCAGTTGAGAGAACAAAAAGAGCATAACACAAACAATTTGATTTAACAATCTTTCGTTTGCACACAGTTAAATGGTCAAACAGTTTTATTTGACCAAAAGATAAGACAACAACCGATACCATCTGGTATCACTTAAAAAAGACATTTTCACTGAAGTCTGTTCGATGCTATCAAAACCATCCGGTGATTTTTCGGTTGAGGTTACTGGAAGCAGTAGATCCCTTTGACTTGAGGGGACAACAAAAACTGAATATGGATGGATTGAAAGCATACAATGGCCTACCAAATGGTGCTGAAATAAACCATAATAGCTTATTTGTTTCAATGGGTGTAATGGCAGCGAAAGGATACTCGACAGTTCCCGAAGCCCCAAAGTTGAAGCCTCATCAGATTATTTAGACGGATGGCGGATCTTGCTCATCTGCGGAGATGCACTCGGTGCATTCTACCGCCCCTGCAGACTGGGTTGGCAATCATTTGAGATATAAATATCTGACTAACTGTACAGTCTAAGCAAATCAAACTAAACAAGCTTAAATGTTGAACCAAATAAGAATTATTCATGTTAGGCTTGTAAGATGTGAGTGGCTAAGTAGATCAGTCCCTAGATCATAACCCCAGGGGAAAAAAAAATTTAAAAAATTAAAAAATCGCAAGGTGTCTGTTCAAATGAACGCGGCGACCATTTAAAAATGAAATGATCCTATTTACCAACCCCTCCCCTCGGGCAGGATATGACACACGGTCAATTTTTAAGCGGAGTTTAACAGGTTTGAATTCAGAGTTTTCATTCTCCTAGACTAGTTGCCTCACCAAGGCTGAAGAACCCAGTCTGTCCTATTTACCCATAGCTGGAGGGAGAATAATTGGATTCATACCTTTTCCAAGGGTATTAGTGCTATATGAAATGCAATCAGCCTCGTCCAGGGTTTGAACTCGTATCGCCGTGTCCATTACCTACGACGATAACCATTACACCACGGGCACCTCCAAAAAAAATGAAATGATATCAATTTTTCTTGAACTCTTTATTCTAATCAACTTCTTGAGTTAAAATTAAAAAAAAAAAAAAAAAAAAAAAAAAAGAAAAAGAAACAAACTTTTAGAACAATTTTCTTTAAAACTTTCTCACAACGTTGATATTTTTTGGGAAAAAAATTATTTAAACATTTAGAATCAAAAAATTAAGTGACACACATGACTAAACGTACCTTGCCCCTGGGGACTGATACTCTTAAGATCGATACGTGACCAAGAGTTACAGTTTATTTTATTCTATTTTTACCAGCGATACGTGACCAAACTTCTTTTAACCCTTGAATAATATTGTCGCTAACACAATCGCATTTAAGTAGAAAAGCTTCGGCATTGTATCAACTTTAACGCCACAAGAGACATACATATTTTCAATATTATAGTTATGATCCGATCACAAAAAAAAATATTGGTGTAGCTCTTTTCAAAAACTCAACCTAACAAATAAAGCCAACATCATGAACATGTTTTAAAAAGTATGATTGACTTAATGGCATGTCAAAAAATCTCTGGATATTTTATACTTGGAGGTTAGAGAATCGCGTTCATATTCACATTTTGTGTTGTTATTTCCAAGTTTTTTTTTCTGGCATAAATTTTATCGAATATAAAAACTTCTTACATCTGTTTTACCCATGGTTTGGTTTTATGACATATCAACCGTTGTAGGTCATTTAAAGCCAAATCCTTTAATGCTTGTATATTAAATATGATTAATATTTTTGAATGAGCCTGATCTCATTTTTTTTTTCACTGTTAAATGGTTTCGCTTACTTCTATCTAATATAAATACAGTCAAACGCAAAAACTGTTCTTTATCAACTATTCAGTTTAGCGTAAGTCCAGTTTAAATGTCAAACAGTTCTATTTAACCAATAAATAGGACCCTATCAGGTGCTACCACTCCGGGGCAGAGTGGACCTGGGAGCGATGGCAATGAAAGGGTACTCTGCATTCCCCAAAGTTCCAGCGTTACTGGAGACTCACCGACAGATTGTTTAGTGTCATATCCGGGACACTCTTGGGGGAGGATCTTACTCATTGCAGAGACGTTGTCGGTGTATTGTGCAGCCATATTTTACCCATAGATGGGACCCTTAGAGATACAACCACTTCGGGTCAAAGTGGTATTGAGAGTAGTGGCAATAGATGGAAACTATATTTCCCAGATCTCCAAATGGAATCACACCACCAGTTTAATTTGTTACCCAGTTCACCCACTATTTTTATGTGGTGTGTGTGGGGGGAGACAGTGTCCCCTCTGAGCGATGCCATAAATAGGAGTTGCTCGGCATGGCACTCTCAGAATGCCATACTGACTGCCATTTATGGTATCTCAAGGTAATGAGAACTAATGAGCATTGCCCTATCGAAGGGTTTGGCCTGGTTTCTTTGTTTAATGGCATGTCAAACTTTGTAGGTTATTTAATACCAAAGTAATCCTTGTTGAAGAACAGTAGAGGTACTATTTAACCCATATCAGTTGGCGGGCGGTCTAACTTGTTTCATACCTTTCACATGTTATTAGTTCAGAAATAAACGTAATGGTTCGACAGGAGTTCGAACTCGCCTACTTCGAGACCGTAGTACAGCAAGGAAACTGTTCCCATTTCAATAAAATACTTAATGGTTAGATAAACATCTTATCTAAATATTTAGTTTAGAATATTTAGATATACAATATTCAATATTTAGTTTAGAATATAGAATACTTAATAATTAGTTCAAAACTTGATAATATTTTAATATTTGCCATATTTAGGTTTAATAAGTAAAAATAGTCGAGGGTGACCCGAAGGTTCCCTTTTCGATAGCTACTACACCAAGGTGTAGGGAAGGGCGCTACTCCTTTCTCTGGATTGCTCCACTTTACCCATGATCCATACCTTATAATGCTGAGTGTTAAGCAAGGAGGCATCAAGTACCATTTTTTTGAGTCTTTGGTATGACTTGACCTGGGATTTAACCCAGGTCTCCCGGACCATTGGCGAACACTAACCGCTAGGTCAATGTACGGTATTTAGGTTTAATAACATTATAAAATAAACATAAATACAAAAGCATTACATGTTTTAGTTTAATGATGCATAATCTTCAGTATTCAAAATGGCTGAAAAGCATTTATGGCAGGTCTCTCTCATGGAGGGATATTTCATTTCTTTATTTAATGGCATATCAATCTTCCTGGGTTATTTAATGCCAAAGTCATCTTTGTAGAAGAACAGTAGTTGTACTATTTAACTCATAACTAAGAGTATGAAGGTTGAATGCCTTTCTTGAGGGAAATAGTCCGAAACTAAACGTAATAAAGCTACTGAAGATTGAACTCACTTCTTAGGATGTCACAATCCAACATGTTATCTGCCAACATACGAACAGTTGTACTGGATTACTTGGTACCAGCAACAAATGACGATCCTTGAGCTGATCAATTATCAAACACCAACCATGTCATTAACCAATAGATGGGGAGGCGAAGAAATGGATAACGGTAAAATGAAAGATAAAGAAATTGCCGGCCATATTCCGGTTTAAGTCACTGAATGTTGCAGATCACTATAGCTTAAAAAAAAAATTACTGATGTACGGAAAGCCTAAGTTTTAAAAAAAAAAAATCCAAAAAGGAGCACCATTCAAGTCTACTAGTGCGAGTCTTAAACAAGTTTTCAATTAATGAATATAATTAATCATCAACAGATGACTTGTGGACCGGTTCTTACTGGGGTCTACAATAGTTTGGTTTGGTGGGTTTTATGGCATATCAACCTTTGTAGGTTATTTAACACCAAATCCATTTTTATGTAAATAATCAGTTCTATTTAAATCAATTCATGAGTACACAGTTTAATTGTCAAAAACATTTCTATTTCAAATTATTCAAGCAGTTATATATAACAATTCAGTTTATTGTAAGTACAGTTTCAATGTCAAAAATAGTTCAATTTAAATCAATTCAGTTTAGCAAAAGCACGCAGTTTAAATGTAAGTACAGTTTAATTGTAAAAAACATTTCTATTTCGATCTATTGTAATTTGTCATAGTAGTAATCTTGGTTTCGTATTAATCGTTATAATCGGTCATTATAATAGCTGATAGTAATGTATATATATATATATATATATATATATATATATATATATAGTAAAATGTTGACGAAAAAGATCTCTTTCCATGGATATCTATATCTAAGTACGAACCCAACTTCTAAAGAAAAAAAATCAATATTCTAAGCATTACACTAAACTACATCTATTGGTGCAGCTCAAGTTCTGTAACTTTGTGAAACGTGGTGAACCCCTTCACAGCCATTACTCCCAGGACCACTCTAACCCAAAGTGGTAGCAACTATAGGTCAAATAGATCTGTTTAAAAAGACATTTCTGTAAGATATGAATTTGTGAAATCGTAACTAATCGCAAACAAATTATTTATTAAATAGAATGATTTATGTTACATAAGAAGACTTGAAACCTTTTAACAGTGAAAATTATTTGTAGTAAGAAGAGTTACTTGAAGCTACAATTGTTTACTAAGGATTATTACTTGTTACTACATAACTGTGTGCAAACAAATATTCATTATTAAATTGGAATAGTTAAGTAAAACTACGATTGTGTAAAAATTATAAGAATTAAGTAGGAATATAAGAAAGCATACTAGCATGCAAATCATTTGTATTAGATCGGAATACTTGATATAATGTAACTGTGCCAACAAATGATTGTGCGCTATGAAAAATACAATGGAAGATAGAATATAGTTATTATTGTAATAAGACTTTTACAAAGGAATCACACATTTCACCATTAAATAACCAAAAGAATTTATAGGCCGTTAAACAAATAAACCAACTCATATACCAGTTCTTTTGAACGTCGTTTGTAATCACAACGGCAAATTTGAAACAAATAAGCTATTATGGTTTATTTCAGCACCATTCGGTAGGCCATTGTATGCTTTCAATCCATCCATATTCAGCTTTTGTTTGTCCCCTCAAGTCAAAGGGATCTACTGCTTCCAGTAACCTCAACCGAAAAATCACCAGATGGTTTTGATAGCATCGAACAGACTTCAGTAAAAATATCTTTTTAAGTGATTTCAATAAATTGAAATTAATCTTTGCTAAAATTGGTTTTATGCAAGACATTCGTTTTGAAGTTATGTAAGTATTAGTAAAATTGAACCGCATAAAAGGACTGACATTGATTTCGACGGATACAATGTCAATATGCTATCAGTAAAAATAAAATAAAATGAAGAAACTTTTAACTTCATGTTTACTTGTTAAAAATATAAGGATGTAAAATCAACTAGATATATTGATTAACGTACCTTATATTGTTCAGACTATTAAATCTTTTCTTTGCATTCTAGAGGTTGTTAGCAACATTCAGGGACGTTTTTTTTTACTCCCATCATGGGTATAATCCGTAGCAGATGGGGAGGAATATTTTTAACAAAATGGTGAGCGAAAGAAAAAAAAAATCTCGCGAATATACCAACCAGATCAATCCTTTTCAGCAGTGCTAGTTACACGTAGTATCCGGGCGATTCCAAAGTACAGTCAAGAAGTGAGTGTCCCAATAATTAGTTGGATCAGCGGTATTTGTCAACCGGCCCATCTACCGGATGAGTATGGCACAAGGCCTTTTTAAGGTGGGTCCGGGCGCAGGGCCGTAGCCCACACGCTCCCGGCATTCCCCAAAATACCTCGGGCCCCGTCAGCATTCCTTAAAGAGGGGCACTTCAGGTGCCAGGCAATTAACGTAACCCCTCCGAAGAGGGTTAAAGCCTGGGAGACGCCCCCCACCCGAGGTCAGAGGGATCTCACAATTAGTTGGCTCAGCAAAGAAAACCAGTGTTGACATACCAACTTATGCACATAACTCACAAGCTGATATATGACGTCTCTCACAGAGTGCCTTGAGCCCTGTCGGCGTTCTTCTAAAAAGTGGCACCTTAGACGCCGTTTGATAAATTTATCCCCACCAGAGCTTGGGGAATGACCCCCTGTGACTCAAGGACATTGGTCTCAGCCGTGAGATGTGCATGCTGGACTTCCCCGGCAACTGCGTCAGGCAGCCTCAACCGACTATCACCAAGCCTAAACACACCCGACCCGATCCGTGTACTAGAGAATAAGGCTAGCCAAAGTGTGTCTCAGTTCAGTGGGTCAGAACTGCAAATCAAAAAGACAACGTACACATTGCAAATAGTGTCACTATTGTTCCTCTACAAGGATGGCCTTGGCATTAGATAGCCCTAGAAGGTTGATATGGCATTAAAAAATTTCAAAATTATTAGGACAAACGTTTTAGAGTGGAGGGTGCACCGGACACGTTCGCTGTCTTTACGAGCTGGGAAACACGGTGCAAGCGTATATATAATGATTATGTTGTATTTTTACGTCTCGAGGTTTTTCTCTCGTTATTTACTAAGTTTTCGTAAGTCTGGTATATAGGCCCCAGTTTGTTTACAGTAACGGTTATAAGTGGTTCCCCACTTGAGTACTGGATAGGCTCCTTATTGCTTAACTTAGGTGATCTATCGAGAACCGGTGCCGTAAGCTTGATTTGACCCTTAGTCAGATTTCTTTTCTTGGTGTAATATTAATAGGTCCAAAAATACGACCAAGATATTCACATGCATAAAACGTTCATAATGTTCATACGCATATAGGAATCCGAAAAACACGAAATTGGTTCAATTACGAAACTTATTTACCTTTTTGAGTTAAAGGTTTTTCGAGAGACACAATTTCTTCAACAAACGCGCGGCACATTTCGTAGACCCCGACTGGTCTCGCCGAGGCGAGACCAAAAATCGACTACCTTCCTCTAGACTCGAATCTCAACTCTCTAGTTCGAAGTTTAAATCTCAACTAACTTTTTTTTTCAAATTCCAAAATCCTTAGCGCCTCCAGGCATGACGTCATTCACGTCCCCGGTCTACCATTTCTATCTGGGGTTTTTATTGTGACTTCACTGATTGACACATCCACCCCGCAAGCGCGTGAACACCTGCATTTAATGTGTGCACCTAACTAACCCATGCACTAAGCGAAAGGTTCTCAAGCCTAACTAAACCGAAAGATAAGATATATAAAACGAAATATGATAATATAAAAAAAATCCCTCCGCAATTATATTACATTGTATGCGTCGAGAACATTACAGAATCCCTTCGTAACATTACCTAAACAAATTTTCCGAAAATAGCGATCCATATGTATGTAACTGTCTTGCTATTTCTACGAACTGAATCCTAAAATATATATGTCCAACTCCTGTTATTTAGATGAATTATTTTAAAAAGTTTATTTGGTTGTCCTCTACAGACAGTGATACTTTTATATCTAGAGCTCCCAAAGTAGCAGTACGTTCTTACTGGAAAGTTTTAATGAAGATATTTTCTTTGTGAAGAAAAGAACTCTCATAAAAAAGAAGCTTCTTACAATAAAGAATCAGCGTGAAGCCATACTGCTGCAAGATGCAACTAATTGTATAGAATTTAAATTTTCTTACTTTAACAAACGAAAAAAAATCTCTGATTCAAGTTATTATTCACATTCAACCAAACTTTTCTAATCAGGTTGTTTTTTTTAATTTGATGAATGACTTAACATTATTGCGAAAATGTGCCTGTCGTAACGATTATTGGAGGAAATAAATTGGTCGAACCAAGCTCAAATACAGGACGAGGCTATGGGTTGAATAGCATCCCCGCAGTTCTTCTTGACGGATGGCTTTGGCATTAAATAACCCACGAAGGTTGATATACCATTAAACAAAAGAAAGCAAACCTACTCAGCCTGGTCAGCGTGGACTCGTTAGGTGGGTCTTACCTCCTTGCAAAGGTGTAGTCGGTGTATTCTCCAGTCTCAGCTAGCAGTGATGAGTCGTTCACATACGATTCGTTCAAAACATACAGGCCATTTAAATGAACAAAAGAATCTGGCTTTGATGTCAATAAATCATTTTGGCGTCACAAACCGGCAATTTAATATTCGTGATCACCAAGTCCATCTTTCTCGTAAAAAAAACAATTCAAGAATTAAAAGGTGGGTTTGCATTTATTGTTTACAAATTATTTTCTCTTGTAAATTATATTAAGTCATGTTGAATTAGTTATATTTTGTAATTCAATATTCAGTTGATTTAATTTGGGGGTGGATGAAAATTAAATTTGTTTGCAAGGGGTGCATCAAGTAAAATGTTTGACCAACCCTGATCTATTAGCAGAAAAAACGTTAAAATCAGTCAAGTTGTATTTTACTTTAACATTAACCTAATGTTACATCTTGTCGTATCGGTGAAGTCGGGAAAATATTTACATCATTGCTTTGTTAGGACTAAAATTTTAAAGAAAGATGTTAAATCAATGTTTTAAAGTATAACTTAAATTTTAAAAAAATGTATTTCAACCGAATTCCCGGAAGTTTTTACAGATCAATATTAACATAAGCTCTAAAAATACAAAAGGTTTTCTCTTGTTCGTATCTGGATATACAAACGAAAATATATTGGGTTCTATAAGAGTTAATGCATATGGTTGTTTGGGTTTATGATATATCAAAAAATACCCTTGGGAAAGGTATGAATCCAATTATTCTCCCTCCAGCTATGGGTAAATAGGACAGACTGGGTTCTTCAGCCTTGGTGAGGCAACTAGTCTAGGAGAAGGAAAACTCTGAATTCAAACCTGTTAAACTCCGCTTAAAAAAATTGACCGTGTGTCATATCCTGTCCGAATGCAGGGGTTGGGTAAATAGGATATATCAGCCCTTGTGGGTTATTCAATGCTAAATCCTTTTTAAACATATATATTAAATATGATTTCTAAACATTTTGTAGATAACATTTTTAAACGAGTTTGAGCTCATTTTTATCAGAGTTTGTGGTTTTTTGAAGGCTTTGAAGGTCAGGGGCTAAGGGCAAGGCTGTGTTGCCGTAAGATATGACTCCATATTTTGGTTACACTGTTTCACTCCACGTTGACTGGCCGGCGCAATGTCTTGCCCAAAGAAAGTCCCAAAAGAAATATACAAAAAGAAAAGATAGAAATAGATAAGAGACGAAAATATCTTCTATACTTTCCTTCATTTATTGGGTGAAGGGACTAACCAACGCTACGTCCGGATACGTAGCGTGGTGCACAAAACACCAGACAGCAAAATGGTGTTGTTGGTTGGACGGATATTACCTGAAAAGAGAAAAATAATATCGTCTCCTTTTTCAAGAGGAAAATCCTTTTTTTCTTTTTACGCATGCGTCATCTCCTCTTCCGTTAGAGACCTCTGGGAGTTCCTTCAAATTTAATAGTTTTCTTTTTATCTATTTATTTAATTTTTTTTTATTTATTTATTCGATCCCTACAAGTTAAATGGTTTCACTTATTTTATCTAATACGAATAATTCTATTCAATATTCATAATTTGTTTGGACTCAGTTTAATATTTTCAAGTATAGCTATGAATCACTTACAGTTCAGTTAAACATCCGTCATTTGTTTACACACAGTTAAATATAAAAACAGTTCTATTTCAAACAATTCAGTTTAGCACAAGTAAATAGTTTAGATGTCAAATAGTTATATTTGACCTATGAATAGGACTCTACCTGGTGCTCGAGTAAACCGAGGAGCAATGTACATGCAGGGTGGATTTCTTCTCGCGAGAAACGAGATCGGCCGACTATAACTTCTGCCTCCAGAAGTAAACAAATTCTCCACTGCTTGACACGCAAGGTATAGTCTTACACGCTTTAACCCAGGAGGTAAGTTTCTTCTCTTGCTACAAGAAATAAAGGGGGGTTACTCCGCATTCCCCAAAGCACCTGTATTACTAAAGCCTCACCATCAGATTATTTAGTGTCATATGCAGGTCACTCGTTGAGAGGGTTTAATCCCTCTGCAGAGAAGCAGTCAGTGTATTCTGCAGCCCCAGTCGACAGGGCCCTAATGCATACGAGTCTGTCTCCAACGTGTGTGTGTGTATGTGTGTGTAAGGATGGGTGATGCTATTCACCCGATATGGGTTAAGTCGGTTTCACACATGCATTCCAGCGTGGAATATCTCAGAGATTGGTTCGTGTTACATTCGTGTAACAGGTTTAAATTCAGATTTTTCCTTTTCCTAGAACGGTGGCCATACCAAGTTTAAAGAACACAGTCTGCTCTATTATTTACCGAGAGCTCGGAGAACTGTTAGGTACATACTTTTCTCAAGTGCAATAGCGCAATGTGAAATACAAACAGCCTCGTAAGGGATTTTAAACTCGGGTGGCAGTGTCCATTTCCTTGGTCGATAACCATTACACCACAAGCAGCTCCAACCAAACGGAGTCAGTGATGAAGAGTTAAATTACTATTTGAAGTTGTTCATTATCTCTATATCTAACTATATCGTGCTTTGTTGACGGATGTGAGATACCGGTCGTATGTGCAAGTAGTTGGTGAACGAAGTGCCTGAAAAGCAAGTTTGTCTGTCACGAATGAAGGTGCAGGGGATCTTGGCCTCCACCTAGAAATCATCCCACCTCATTGTCTGTGGCAAAACTTTTCAAATATAAACGTGAATAAAGCAGAATAAAAACAATCAAATTAAGAAAATTCTATTTCATTGTAAACGGATTATATTTGCTGTTTTCTTTTCTTCCATGATTATTTTTTATAGTAGGGATTATCACAGATATAAAGGATTTAAATAGAAGAAAGTAGGCGAAGATATTTACAACGGAAAGTTAAATTGCTCATCACTGTAATCAAAAGTCCAGGTGTGAAATATCATTAAGCACTTCTACTAGTACCACCCTCAGATTTTATGGATGCTTTCCCACCCACAAAACCTTTGCAACGAGTCCGATGAAAATAAATCCCATTTTTTTTCAGTTTGTCTCAATCTGGTACCACGACTTTTCCTCGATCGAATTTTTATCGAACGAATTTTCATTGAAACATCTTTTTATAGAAAATCTTTAAAAATAAAATAATTCTCAATATAGAAAATGGAGGCCATTTACTTTCTTTCAAAAGCAAGAAAAGTTAAGAACCATTAGAAAATAAATTTTAAAATTAGATTGATTGATTTCAATAGCATGTCAACCTGTCTGGGATTTTTTTTATGCCAAGAATTTAAGGATTTACGTATATTGTACGTTTATATTTATATTTGTTGTGTATTTTTACATACGGTTATATGATATCAGGTATTCCTATCTAATACAAATAATTTTCGAATAGATGTTTTTGACCCATGGGACCCCTACAGGTACTACCTCTATGGGTCAGACTGCACCAGGAAGTAATAGTAATGAAGAGGAATTCCATAATCCCCAGAGCTAGACCCTTAACATCAGATTAGTGTTATACCCAAGACATCACTTGTTTGTTGGGTAGTCTTACTTCTCTGCTGGGTACACAGTTTATTCTAAACCTCGTCGACAAGGCCTTGAATACGTTTGTGTATTCTTTGCTTTTAATTCTTCTTGTAAGTATAATGTGCAGATAGAACACTAAATGTTCTTTAAATGTAAAAATGAGTTTATGTTGACTTTCCTCCCGTTGTGTTTAGTGTTAGTATATCACGGATGTAAGTAAAAAGTAAAGTTGGCGACTGTATTCCAGAGCGACCATAGGGCTCCCTTTTCAATAGCTACTACACCGAGATGTAGGGGGGGTGGTTACTCC
>OY757914.1:92184883-92261638 GCA_963585895.1 Sepioteuthis lessoniana | reverse complement strand
TTTCATGTTTATGTGTGTATGCATATTTCTTTTGAAATCCATCAATTCCTCTCATTTTAAATTTTTCCGTCTCTTTTTCGTAATCATGCCTGCGTTTATTCATCTATTTATCTCTAGAGATATTTTTAAATCTACGTTATTCCATATTTGTGTTTTCATTACTCTCTCTCTCTCTCTCTCTCTCTCTCTCTCTCTCTCTCCCTCTCTCTCTCTCTCTCTCTCTTACACACACACAATCACTTCTATCTTTATATCTATCTATCTGATACACAGTGATATAGATTGGAAAAGAATCTTAGTTTTGAAGACAAGACAGCATTTTACTAGAATTCATGTTGGGAAATCTTTAATCCTTGTGCGTATATGAAGTTTTATGTGGGAGCTATTTATTTTAATTGAAAATAAAAACGCGACATTTAGACATAGCATATCTTTTCTCTGTCTGTAGTCATCATAGCTGTTTCAACGTTGTCTTTGCCCTGTGTATTTGTCCGTGAGAGAGTGTGTATGTGTGAGTGTGCGTCTGTCTATGTCATATGTTAGGAAATTTAAGAAACACGCATCGGTTTTTCTGTCTCTTTCTCTCTTCCGTATGTATCTGTGCCGTAATTCATTTAAGACAATGCGCTGTGTAACGACGACCGTGTGTGTTTTTTTGCATGTGTGTTCGTCTTAAGTGCGCTCGTATGTCTCTTACTTCATGTGAAAGGCCGGCTTTTTGTTTCTCTTTTTGTATGCATTTTGCGAGGGTATTATCAAGCAGAAATACAGAAAGCAAGAGGCTATAATTGGAAGAGCAGTTAAAATAAAAAAAAGACTGCGGCTACAACAGTTAGGAAGATTAAATATATAAGTAAATGAATAAATAGACTATATAAAGGTATTAAATAAGAAACAAATAAAAAATAAAACTGGACAAAAGATTGATGGGGATCGGGTAGAAAGAAAGAGACTATAAATGAAAGAAATATAGAATAAAGATAGACGCTATAATCAGGATAGAGCTGAAAGAAAGAAAGAAAGAAAGAAAGAAAGAAAGAAGGAAAGAAAAAAAAGACTATCATAAGAAAGAAGACTAAAGAAAGAGAGAGAAAGAAGAAAAAAGAGAGATCATTATAAGAATGAAGAATAAAGTAGAAAAGAAAGAAAGGAAGAGGTAGAATTGTGTCGGACATAGAAAGAAAAAAGAAGGAAAGAAAGACTATAATAAGAAAGAAGACTAAAGAAAGAGAGAGAAAGAAGAAAAAAGAGAGATCATTATAAGAATGAAGAATAAAGTAGAAAAGAAAGAAGGGAAGAGATTATAATAGGTAAGAGAAGATGAAAGAAGGAAAATTTAAAAGGAAGACTATGATAGGAATTGAAATCAAAGGGAAGAAGATGGAAGAAAGGGACTATTCTAGGAAGGAAGAGTAAAGAAAAAAAAGAAGAAAAATGGAAACTAAAATAGGAAGAAAAAGAAGCAGAAAGAGACTATTATAAGGAGAGAGATTAAAAAAAGAAAAGAAAGGAAGAGGCAGAAATGTGCCGGAAATGGAAAGGAAAAAGAAAGACACTATTATAAGAAGGGGGATTAAAGAGAGAGAATATAATAGGGTAGAGAAGAAAAGAAGAGAGAAAAAAAAAGAAAGAGACTACGATTGTAAGAGAGATTAAAGGAAAGAAATAAAGCGACTATAATAGACAAGAAGATGAAAGAAAGAGACTGTACAAGGAAGGAAAATTAAAGAAAGAAAGTATAAAAAACATGGCAATAATAGGAAGGAAAATTAAAGAAATAAAAACGAAAAAAAAAAAAAAAAAGAAAGAAATGAAAGATTAAAGAATAAAAGAGAGAAAGTAAGAGATAGAGTTGAGACGGGAATGGATAGAAAGACGCAAGAGAAAGAAAGAAAGAAGTTTTACGACAGTGTACGTGTATACGTCAACGGGATTATTAATAACATTAATTAAGGAAAGGTTTTACTTACTTTCAGATTAAACGTTTTAGTGCATACAAATCAATGCCCCAGGCTTACTTGATAACTGCATACAAGCTATTTCCAATTGACGTCAGTGGTCAGAATTCAAACCTCACAAATAAGAATGCTGATTTTCAAGAGAGACATTTCCCGTTTGGAAAACTGGAACGGCACAATTTACCTTCTCCCTCATTTTGACTAAGTCAGTATACACCAACTGCCTCTCTGCAGAGGAGTAAGACCCCCACCAAAGAGTGTCCTGGATATGACACTAAATAATCTGATGGTGAGGCTTCAGTAATGCTGGAGCTTTGGAGAATGCAGAATACCCATTCATTGCTATTGCTCCCAGGTCCACTCTGGCCCGGAGTAGGTAGTAGCACCTGATAAGGTCCTAATTATGGGTCAAATAGAACTAAACTGTGTACTCAAGCTAAACTGAATTGTTTGAAATAGAACTGTTTTGACATTTAATTGTTTGTAAAGAAAGGGCTGATGTTTAATTGAATTATTAGTGACGCATAGCAATTCTTGAAACCCTTGGTTGTGTGTACTTGGTTGCCTAAACAGAATAGTTTGAAGTAGAACTGCTTTTGGCATTTAAACTGCGTACTCAAGCTAAACTGAATTGTTTGAAATAGAACTGTTTTGACATTAATTATTTTAAACTGAATTGTTTGAAATAGAACTGTCTATATGTATAAAAATGGATTTGGCATTAAATTACCTACAATGGTTGATATGCCATAAAACTAAACCAAGCCAAACAAATCTTCTTCATTTGATTATGAACGAGTCGATGCAAGGTTTATCAAATATACACTCATGGGTTTACGAAGCTTATTTAAGTGTAACACAAGGCTTCAGTTGTGTGTCCCTTTTTAAAGATCTGACTGCACAACGAATGGTCAGCGAGATTACCTTAAAGATTGCTTAACGACCAAGTTTTGTTGTTATTTTGTCAGCTGCGCTGAGTTATGTACGAGGCCTTGGTATGTGGGGTATCGAGTGAGGATCGGATTTACTACATATGCAAAAGGAGGAGCGTTTAGTGTAACGGTTATCGTCACTGGAGATTGAATCAGTGACCCGTGTTCAAATCCAGGATCAGGCTGTTTGTGTTTCATTTCACGCTAATGCCCTTCGGAAAGGTATTAATCCTTCAATTCTACCCCCAGTTACGGGTAAATAGTAGAGTATAATGGGTTCTCAATCCATGGTAAGGCAACCAGTCTTGGAGAAAAAAGATTTTTTATTCAAAGTTTCGATAAATTGGTAGTAGATAAGAACACACTTGAGAGAGAGAGGGGGGGGAACAGAAAGAGTAGTAAAAGGAAAGCAAGATAGAAAAAAAGAAAGAGTATTGAGAGGGACAGTGAGAGAAAATAAAGGAAGACTAGTGAAAGGAACGAGAGAGAAAAAGTAAAGAAGTAGTAAGAGAGAGAGAGAGAGAGAGAGAGAGAGAGAGAATGGGAGAGATGGCAAAGAAAAAGTATCAAAGAAGAGAGAGAGTACACACACACACACACACACACACATATATATATCGAGAGAGAGAGAGAGAGAGTAGTCAACGGATATATATATATATATATATATATATACACAGAGAGAGAGAGAGAAAGTGAAAAAAAAAATAAAAAAGGGAAGTCATTTCTGTGAGTGTATGAAAGAGAGAGAGAGTGAGAGTGTGTGTGTGAGTTTGTGTGTGTTTTAACGAAGGAGAAAGAACAGAGGGGAAAAATGAAAGATTTTTAGGGTGTGTATACGGATAAAAAAGAAAAAAAAACCGTTTAAATAAGGAAAAGGAAGTCATTTCTATGAGAGAGAGAGAGAGAGAGAGAGAGAGAGAGAGAGAGAGAGTGTGTTTTTGTGTGTGTTTTAAAGAAGGAAAAAGAACTAAAAAAAGATTCCAGGGTGTTCATATGCATAAAAAAAGAGAAAAAAACTGTCTAGATAAGAAAAAGAAAAGAAAGTAATTTCTGTGTACGTATGAGAGAGAGAGAGAGAGAGAGAGAGAGAGAGAGAGAGAGAGAGAGAGCATGTGTGTGTGTGCGTGTGTGTTTTAAGGAGAAAGACCGCCCCCGCAAAAATGAAAGATTTTTAGGGTGTTTATATGGATACAAAAAGAGAAGAAAACACGAAGTGGGGGAAAAAAAAACAAAAGAAAGTGAGTTTTGTGTGCGTTTGAGAGATAGGATGTGAGTGTATGTGTGTTTTTGTGTGTGTTTAAGGAAAGAGAAAGAACAGAAAAAAAGAAAGAATTTTTGAGTGCCCATGAGTAAAAGCAAAAAAAAAAAAAAGAGATTAATTGAGACTGCAAGAAAGACAGTGTTCCCGGGGGTATACCAGAGAGAGAGAGAGAGAGAGAGAGAGAGAGAGAGAGAGAGAGAGAGAGAAAGAGAAACTGTGAGTGAATTTAAAGAAAGAAGGAAAGAGAAAGAGCAGAAAAAAAGAAAATTCTTTATTTTGCAAAAGAGAAAAACGGGAAAAATGGTGATATAATGTTTACCATCATAGAAAGTGGACATGATGGTCCGAGTTCAAACCCTGGATGAAGATGTTTGCATTTCACATAGCGTTAGAAAATTTGGGAAGGGTACAAATTGGCCAAGTGGGTAGAGTGTTCAGCAATGGTCCAGGAGACCTAGGTTCAATCCCAGGTCGCATCATACCAAAGACTTTAAAAATGGTATTTGATACCTCCTTGCTTAACACTCAGCACTATTAGGTACGTATCAAGGGTAAAGTTGAGCAATCCTTGGAAAGGAGTTGCGCCCTCCACAACACCTCGGTGTAGAAGCTATTGAAAAGAGAGCCTTCTGGTCGCCCTCGACAACGGTCGCCAACTTTACTTTTTTTACCTACAAATTCAACAATTTACTCTCCAGTAATGGGTGAATAGTTGTGCAGACTGAGCTCTTTAACTTTGGTATGACGACCATTCTAAGAAAAAGAAAACTGCTTAAAATTGATCTTGTGTCTCATCTTGCTCGTGCAGAGGGGTTGATATATATATATATATATATATATATATATATAATAAAAAGAAAGAGGATAGAATGGGAAAGAAAAGGTTTACATTTCCAGAAGTTTTTTCACAGAGGTCAGTAAATTTATTCTACTAAACTGTTCATTTAAAAATGCACATATTTATTTGATTTAAAATAGTAATGTCTTAAATCTCAGCTGTATTCTGTGTTGTTTAAATGAAGAATGAAGACTTTTATGCGACTTAATTTTCAGGAAAAACTTTACTTTTGGAAGACGAACTTCAAAATTTGCTAAAGAAAACCCCAAAATTGCCCCCCCAAAGAAAAGAAAAGAAAAAAACCCAAAACACCTAAAACGTAGTCTAACACGTGCTAAGACGAAACCATAAAAGAAAGTTGACTCCTCCTCCCTCTTTCTCTCTCTCTGTCCACCCCACTAGATGACCATGATATAGGAGTGAAATTTTAATATAAATGCTAGTAAAATTAGTAATAATTCAAGCGAGAATGTGTTAAAATAGTATGCATACGTTGGAAGTGATTCCGTTTCCAGGAGTTTTTTCACAGAGGTCAGTAAATTTATTCTACTAAACTGTTCATTAAAAAATGCACATATTTGATTTAAAATAATTATTTCTTACGTCTCTACTATATTGTGTTCTTATATGAAATACACTATATTCCTCATTTATGTCGACATATTTAGCAGTATAAAAAAAGAGAAAAAAAAAAATTGAAGTATAACGACCCTGGTCGAATGCTTTAGTATACAGGGCAAATAGAAATAGAACTTTTTCTAAAGCTTAGAAGTCTGATTGCACACCCTCATAGCAGTAAAAAAAAAAACAAAACAAAAAAAAAAACCACCGAAGTCAAAAATCGAATTCTACCTATAAAATAAAAACCTGTCAGGGCCGGAATCGGATGATAGGATGAAATATATCCCAAAATTTCTTTGAATTTAAACATACAGCAACCCTGGACTTTAACCAAGTTAAAACTTAAGGTAAAAAAGGTCTTTTTTTCCCCCACGTACACATGGGAAGCTGCATGATGTACATGTGAGTCTTGCGGCTTAACGCTCAGGATTGTCAGTTCGATCGGGGAACTACTGCTGCTCATCTATAAGAGTGGCTTCTATAGATAAGAATAAAAACAGCCATCGAAAGATAACCATGACTCGTACTCAAACCACATACATAAACCGCATCGCTCTTCGCGCGGGTAAAAAAGGGGCGCGTCCTGCTGAGGTTGGAGCCCTGGCCTCAGTGTTCGAAAAATCAGCTACAGAGCTCAAACAAAAACTACTAAAATGCAAACAAACAATACAGATAGCGACATTTAACGTGAGAACCCTAAATAGAATAGGTCAACTATCAGAGCTAACTGCATCAACCGTAGAACATAAGATAGACGTAATTTGCATACAAGAGCACCGATACACGCACACCGAAGAGATCAAATATCACGAAACTGGCAATGAATGGATGCTGGTGACTGTATCGGCATGGAAAAACTCTGTCAATGCATCGGTAGGAGGAGTGGGAATACTTATAGGACCAAGAGCGTTAAAAACACTAAACAGCATTGAGAGAATACAACCAAGGATGATGGCCGCAACGTTTAATGGCAACCCCAAAGCAACAATTATCTCCTGCTACAGCCCTACCAATGTTAGCGAAGAAAACGAAATAGTCACCTTCTACGAAGATCTATCCTCCCTAGTACGTAGCATTTCGAAACACAACCTGCTAGTCATTGGCGGAGATATGAATGCACAAATCGGGAAAAAGAGAAACAACAAATACAGCCTACACAACGCGTCAAACAGGAATGGACAACATCTAATTGATTTCATGATAGAAAATAGATTAACATGCCTCAATACAAACTTTCAAAAAAGGGAGGGGAAATTATGGACCTACACATACGTGAATAAGAGTAAAGCACAGATAGACTACGTCCTTATAAACAGGAAATGGAAAAACAGTGCGATGAATTGCGAGGCATACTCCTCTTTCGAGGGTGTGTCCTCCGATCATCGAATAGTTACGGCCAAAGTACGACTAAGCCTACGAAAAAACGCCACACGAAAAGCGACAACCAAGCACTATGACTGGGCCCTTCTCAACAACGGAGATATTAGAGACAAATATGCATTAGAATTAAGAAACTGATTCGAAGCACTACAAGAGAAGGCAGAAAAAGGTACCCCAAATGACGAATATGAAAATTTTGTAGAAGCACACCTTGAGGCAGCAGCAAAGTGTATTTCAACAAAACCTAGAACTAAATATAGAGTCCCTTGGGAAACGCTAGCGGTTAGAGAAAAACGTGCACTCGTGAAAACTGCCTTCAAAAGCTATCGAAAGAACCCAACAAACACAAATGCCCGAAAACTAGAAAAGGCACAATATCAATTAACAGGAATATATCTAAAAGAACAGGCAGAATACATACAAAATCAGATAGATAAGATTAGAGACTCGGTGGAAGATAGACAATCCAGGATAGCCTGGCAAACAATAAACGAAGTAAGTAGAAGGAAGAGCACAGCCAAAGCAAAATTGAAAGCTGCAAGCCAACAAGAAAGAGTACAACTGTGGGAACAGCATTTCAAAATCTACAAGGAAACCCACTGAAAATAACGGATGAACCGATCACCAGAATTATCAGTAAGCAATTAGACGTTAAACTATGTCCTTTCACTAAAGAAGAACTCGACTCAGTTCTCAGAAGAATTAAAAATAGGAAAGCTGCAGGGCTAGACGAGATCCCCCCAGAAGCGTGGAAGACTAGACAATTCGACGATATACTCCTCCGGCAATGCAACGCAGTCTATAGTCAAAATAGGATAGAAAGATGGACGAAGGGATGCATCCTTCCTTTCCCTAAAAAAGGCGACCTCGGACTAGCCAAGAACTACCGAGGGATAACACTTACATCCATTGCAGCCAAAATCTACAATGCCCTACTACGAAAACGCATAGAACCCAAAATAGACAACATCCTTTGGAAAAACCAAAATGACTTCCGGAGAAATAGATCCACAACCTCACAAATACTGACCATCCGTAGAATCCTTGAAGGTGTTCGGGCAAAAAACCTTCAGGCGACATTACTATTTGTCGACTTTACCAAGGCCTTCGATTCCATACACAGAGGGAAGATGGAGCAAATCCTACTAGCATATGGCTAGATTACTGCTAGAAACCGTAGCAGCGATAATGATTATCTACAGAAACACCAAAGTGAAAGTACGTTCATCAGATGGAGACACGGAATACTTCGACATTGTTGCAGGAGTACTACAAGGAGACACACTAGCCCCGTACCTCTTTATCATCTGTCTAGACTATGTGCTTAGGACTTTGATCGACAAAATCAGAGAAAATGGCTTCGAGCTGACTAAGAGAAGAAGCAAAAGGTACCCCGCAAAAACAATCACGGACGCCGACTACGCTGATGACTCGGCGTTACTGGCGAATACGCCTAATCAAGCAGAGACACTATTGCACAGTCTGGAACGAGCCGCAGCTGGCATTGGCCTCCATGTCAATGCAAACAAAACTGAATATATGTGTTACAACCAAACGGGCAACATTGCCACACTAGACGGAGCCTCTCTGAAACTAGTAGACAAATTCACCTACCTAGGAAGTAGCGTCTCATCAACCGAAAAAGACATCGACACACGACTGACGAAGACATGGACAGCTATCGATAGGCTCTCGATCATATGGAAGTCGGACCTAACCGATAAAATAAAACGCAGTTTCTTCCAGGCAGCGGACACATCGATACTGCTATATGGATGCACCACATGGACGCTAACTAAGTGGGTGGAGAGGAAACTAGACGGAAATTACACAAGAATGTTGAGAGCAGTATTGAACAAGTCCTGGCGACAACACCCCACGAGATACCAACTATACGGACACTTGCCCCCCCCATCACGAAAACTATACAAGTTAGACGAACCAGACACGCGGGACACTGCTGGAGAAGCAAGGACGAGCTCATAAGCGATGTACTCCTGTGGACCCCCACATATGGATGTGCAAAAGCAGGACGACCAGCACGAATTTACATACAGCAACTATGTGAGGACACAGGATGTAACCCTGAAGACCTGCCGGAGGCGATGAATGATAGGCAGAAGTGGCGAGAGAGTGTCAGGGATATCCGTGCTGGCAGCGCGACATGATGATGATGATGATTAGAGAGTAAGAGAGAGATTTCAGCAAAACGAAAGAAAATTGAAAGTTTATGTAAAGAGGAGGAAAACAAAGACATTATATATAAGTAAAAGTTAGCGACCATAGTCGAGGGTGACCCGAAGGCTCCCTTTTCGATAGCTACTACACCAAGGTGTAGGGGAGGGCGCTACTCCATTCCCAGGATTGCTCCACTTTACCCTTGAACCGTACCTTATAATGCTGAGTGTTAAGCAAGGTGGTATCAAGTTCCATTTTTAAAGTCTTAGGTATGACTCGACCTGGGATTGAACCCAGGTCTCCCGGGCCAGCGAACACTCTAACCGCTGGGCCAATGTCCCGGTTCTACATTATATATATATATATATAATTCCATTGAATTTAGACTTTGACCTCTGGGTTTGCAAAAAACTCTATGAAACCTAGGGGTCAGAGTCTAAATTCCATGAATTAGATATATATATCTAATATATATCTCTTTATTATTATTATCATTATTATTATTATTATTATTATTATTATTATATAATAGCCCTATCCAAGATATTGAGCACTCTCCATATTATATTGCACATGATTCGACACAAACCCACAAAGTGATTTAGTGACAACCAACACTGTTATAATATATATATTGCGCAAAAGTCACCATTTGAAAAAAAATTAATTTCAAATAAAACCAAGAAAAATAACTAGACTGGACTGTTGCATATTAACCCTTGACCGAGCCGTCAATCAGAGTTTCTCTAAACTGGATGCACATGTGAAAATGAGCGGAAGCAGTCAGGTGGTTGATCGGTAATGCGTGGGTGATACGAAATGATGTATGCACATGCCCACCTGAGGATCTGTCAGTTGGGTCTGTGTGAGTCTTGAGTCAGTGCCAGCTTGCAGCAGAGTCGTATCGGCAGATAGAGAACCAAGGCTGTTGGAGGTGGGGTTAAGCTGCTCCCTGTCCAGGACCGTTTGAGTACGCCTCGTCGGCAGAGAAGACGTAAAGACTTGAAGATAGCACAGCGTGGTATGGTCAAGGCTATGTTACCGGCCAAGTGGTTAGAGTGTTCGCCAATGATCCGTGAGACCTGGGTTCAATCCTAGGTCGCGTTATACCAAAGACCTTAAAAATGGTACGTGATACCTCCTTGTTTAACACTCAGCAATATAAGGTACGTATCAAGGGTAAAGTGGAGCAATCCAGGGAAAGGAGTGGCGCCCTCCCCTACACCTCGGTGTAGTAGCTTTTGAAAAGGGAGCCTTCTGGTCACCCTCGACTAAAGGGAGACAACTTTACTTACTTACTATGACAGGCTATACATATTGTCTCCCTGTCTCTGTCTGTCTCTCTCATATACCACCGAAGCTTCAACCCTTTTCGAGAATTAAGTGAGAGAGTTATATACTTTTATAACTAAGTGGTATGGTCATTTTTTCCTCCATGTATATTCATTCGTTATGAGTTGACAACAGAACCACGAGAAAAGGTTAAAAAGGATGGTGGAATATGGATTTATCAATAATCGGAGCCCACGAAACAATTCCATCAAAACGTAGTAAAGTCAATGGAGGAACTTGAAATCCGAAAAAGAGTCGAGTCTGTCCGGACCACAGCACGAATACTTAGGTGAGTCCTGGAGGAGTGAGGAAACTTTCTGTCCTTCGGGCTCCAGGATTAAATAATAAAATGTTCAGATTTGGTTTGGTTTCTTTGTTTATTGACTCATCTACCCTATTTACCCAACCCCTCCGCTCGGGCAGGATATGACACAAGGTCAATTTTAAGGCGTAGTTTAACAGGTTTGAATTCAGAGTTTTCCTTCTCCTAGACTAGTTGCCTCACCAAGGCTGAAGAACCTTGTCTGTCCTACTATTTACCCATTGCTGGAGGGAGAATAATTGGATTCATACCTTTCCCAAGGGTATTAGTGCTATGTGAAATGCAATCAGTCTCGTCCAGGATTTGAACTCGTGTCGCCGTGTCCATTTCCTACGACGATAACCATTACACCACGGGCACCTCCTAAAATTATTGACTCATCTACAATCGTGGGTTATTTAATGCCAAATCCATCGTTGTAGAAGAGTAGTGATACTATTAAACTTATAAACGAGGGGAATAAGGGAATGCATACCTTTTCTTTAGGGCATTAGTCTGAAAGTGAACGGAATTGTACGATTACTGTTCGTCCTTGCGTACTACGATTCCACAGTCCAGTATTTTAATCATTACTTCTCTGGGACACCCGCAAAAGATGAGAGAGAGAGAGAGAAGGAGAGAGAAAGACAAAGATTACCATTAAAGGAAGTGAAATCGAGTTAATATAAAGAATAGGGAAGAGGGGGAGTGAGAGATAAAGAGAGAGCTTATGAAAGCAAAGAGAAAAGACAGAGCGAAGGAAAGAAACAAAGATGCTATAGAAAGAATTATATATATATATATATATATATTCGCATGTTTCAGCCAATCACATGATTTTATTAAGATTTCTGTTCTCTATGTAAAACAATGTTTGTTCCTTGAGTGTATGTGTTAATTTTTAATTACTTATGTCGTAAAAGTATACAAAATGGTTATTATTCTTTTCAAATTTGGCTTTGGTTTGCGGGATAATTGAATTTAGAAATTAGTCAATTTTCTATGTAAAAACGCACAGATTTTACCATTTTTCCTATACATAAACACATTCCAGTCAGCTGGGGCTGTAGAATACACCGACTGCATCTCCGCATAGGGGTAATACTCCCCCATGAGTGTCCTGTTATGATAATAAACAATCTGATAGAGAGGCTCCAGAAATGCTGGAGCTTTGGGAAATTCGAAATACTCCTTTATTGCCATCGCTCCCATGTCCACTCTGGCCCGGAGTGGTATCAACAAATAGGATTCTATCTATAGGTTAAATATAATTGTTTAACATTTAAACTGTGAGCAAAAAAAAAAAGAGAAGATTTCTGCTAAATTGAACTGTTTGATCATTTAGCTGTGTGTAAATAAATGACTAATGTTTAATTGAATTGTTAGTGATGCATAGCAATTCTTGGAACCATTTAACTTTGTTGACTTATACTAAATTGAATTTTTAGATATAGAACTGTTTGATCCTTTAACCGTGTTTATGTTTACAAATCATATGTTTAATATATATATATTTGTTATATACCGTCCCTATGAACATTAATGGGCATGTCCTAATATGCTGGACACTATTGTTAGGTGAGGGTATAAAATGCTGTCTAAGTAGTTCACCACAAGCAATGATTTACCTCTTTACTCCCCTGGCGAGTATTGTATTTTGTTAACATTATAAAGATTTCCATTTTATTTCTAACCTCCATTTTCTTAATTTCTCATTCACTAACTTTTTTCTTTAGTCTCAACGATATGTAAAAACAGGATTTGGCATTAAATAACCAACAATAGTTGATATGCCATAAAACCAAACCAAACTTTACATAGCGTCACTCATAAATAAATACACTCCTTACAATTGAAAGAAAAAGAAAAAAAAAGGGGAAAAAGTAGACTTTTTTCAAGACTAAAGATAAGATTAAAAAAAACCCCAAAAAACTATTAGAATATTAGACAATGAAAAAGGTTATTATTATGTATATTTATTACCAAACTCCTATGAAAAGTTTGGTAATAGATAAAACCTTAAAATATTCGTTTTTTATCGGATCCAGTAAGTTAGTATTATTTCGAGTGCATTAAGTTTTTGTATAAAATGTCTACAGTTTCTTTACCTTTTGTCATCATGTGACAACGAAGGTTGTTTAAGAAGTTCTAAATCCCACCCAGAAAGAAGAGCCATTGCCGACAAGTTTTTTACTTTTTTTTTTTGGCAACACTTGTTGTATACCCACATCATAATCATAAAGATATCTCAATCCAACGGTACATGTACAAATTCAAATACAGAGAAAAACACAATACATTAACAGGCGAACTCACTGTTGTTCAGGTACGAACATTTATTAACTTCTTGACTTCTGAGTTCGGTTCTTCGACACGAGGAGAGAGAGACACAATTCTTAAAAGTCTTTCGTATCATACTATGCTAACAAAACTCAAACATTCGGGACATCTCGTGAAGTTTTAGATCTCCTTTCATCTTCACTGGTCGGGACCCGAAAAACTTAACCGTATGCCTCCACGGTTGAAACCCAAACTTCTCAACACTCAACTTCTTCTGTCTGTCTAGATGGCCCAAGTCGACAACCAACTCGACTAGTCCACAGTCAACTCCCGACTGACGTCTTTTTCAAAATCTCCAAATTCCTAGCTCATCGCTTTCGGGCATGACGTCATTCACACCCCTTGCCCCATTTCCTATCTGGGGTTTATTATGACAATTGTGATTGTCATATCCTCTGCTCGCGAGCGTAAACTGTACCCAATGTCTGTGCACCTGAACTAAGAGCCGAATAGTTCAAAGCCCAACCGAACTGAATGATAAAATATAATTAACGAAAAATGATTAATATAAAAAAAATCGTTCCGTAATTATATAACACACTCTTCCACATCTTATAAAACTAGAAAAACTAATGCAGGTTTCTGTCTTAATTTCCATGGCGGTGAGGGTCGTACTAAGGTGAGAAATGTACAACAAATCTATAATCTGGGTGAGGCTAAGAACTTTTTGAACGATCCTTGTAGCTACTTTTGACGCTTTAATTCGGTTTGGTTGTTTCATGCTTAGTATAATATCAATCTCTTATGGCTCATTTAGTTTCGGTTTTTAATGGCATATCAACCTTCATGAATTATTTAATACCAAAGCCATTCTTGTTGAAGGATAAATGGGGTACTATTTAACTCCTACATAGGAGATAAGGGAGTTCATGCCTTTCTAAAAGATAGCAGCCCAAAAGTGAACATAAAAAGCGCGACTGGGATCGAACTTGCTTACTACGATGCCACAGTCCAGAACGTTAGCCACAACGTCACGGGGACTTCAACTATGAGTTATGTTATGCCGAAATTTGATATGAATAATCTGCACAGAGTTATATGGTTTTAAGTATTCCTCTCTAATTCCAACAATTTCCAAATAGATCTATTTGACTCATACGTGGGCCCCTAGTTGGATTTCCTACTTCAAGTGAACTGAAAAATAATGGCAGAGCAGGGTTACTTTACACTCTACAGTTTAGTGTCATAACTAGGCCACCCTTTTTCGTGAGGAGCGAGTTACTCCTCTCTAAGGGATACAGTTAGCATATTCTAGACCCCATTAGCAAAAGGCAGATTAGTTTTGTCTTGTGTATTATGATAATTCTTTTATGTACGAACTTCATTTTACCTCCGAATTATGCATTATATGTCAGACAACAAACTTGCCTCGATTCTTTTCGAGATTAATTTTAAAAGTTCCTAAAAGCTTCTTTAGCATTTATTGATTTTATACTGGACGTTGGCATGATGGTTAGAGTGTACGCTAATGTCCCGGGAGACCTGGGTTCAATCGCAGGTCGAGTCATTCCAAAGACTTTAAAAATGGTACTCGATGTTTCCTTGCTTAACACTCAGCAATATAAGATAGGGATCAAGGTAAAGTGGAGCAACCAGGAAAGGGAGTAGCGCCCTCCCTACACCTCGGTGTCGTAGCTATCGAAAAGAGGAGCCTTCGGGTCACCTTCGACTAAGGTCGCCAACTTTACTTCCTTACATAAAATTCGTTTAACGTTTCGTTTTGTTTTTAGATTATCGTCAGGGCAACGTTATATTGTGATCTCGTCTCACTTGAAAAATCATTTTCAAATGAAAGAAAAGGAAACGAAAGAAATAAGAAGGTCCTTGGTGTCATATCATCGTTAATAGGGTTCGATTTTAAAATGTAAAAAAGTAAGTAAAGTTGGTGACCGTAGTCGAAGGTGACCCAAGGGCTCCCTTTTCGATAGCTACTACACCAAGGTGTAGGGGAGGGCGCTAGTCCTTTCCCAGCATTCCCCCACTTTACCCTTGATCCGTATCTTATAATTCTGAATGTTAAGGAAGGAGGCATCAAGTACCATTTTTTTGAGTCTTTGGTGTGACTCGACCTGGGATTGAACCTGGGTCTCCCAGACCATTGGCGAACACTCTAACCATTATGTCAATGTCCGGTCATATATTTCATTTCAAAATGTATGTGACGTTAATTAGCCTGGGAAAATTTTTCATTATAATTTTTCTCCCCGCCCCCAAAGTTATATATATATATATATATATATACATATTTACCAACCCCTCTGCTTGGGCAGGATATGACACAAGGTCAATTTTTAAGCGGAGTTTAACAGGTTTGAATTCAAAGTTTTCCTTCTCCTAGACTAGTTGCCACACAAAGGCAGAAGAAATCAGTTTGTCCTACTATTTACCCATAGCTGGAGGGAGAATAATTGGATTCATACCTTTCCCAAGGGTATCAATGCTCTGTGAAATGCAATCAGTCGCGTCCAGTATTTGAAGTCGTGTTGCCGTGTCCATTTCCTACGACGATAATCATTACACCACGGGTACCTTCAAAGTTTATATATATATATATATATATATATATATATATATATATATATATATATATATATATATATATATATATATATATTAGCAAGTCACACTGACAGTGCAGTCCTCTGAATCTCTCTCATCATCCATCGCTCTTGACTGTTCTTCTAGGTTGCATACTGTGCCCGTACAGAGCTGATGGAGGTATTTGCTGGTCGGCCAACATAAGTATGTCCATAAGTAGGAGTCGATTAAACTACCTCACTTATGAGTCTGTCCTTGCTTCCCAAACAGTGCCCCACTCGTCTTGTTCTTCTTACTTGAATAGTTTTTGAGTTTGTTTTGGTTCGGTTTTATGGTATTTTAACGATTTTCGGTTATTTAATGCCAAATCCAGTTTATTCATATATATCAAATATACATGATTTGTAAACATATTTCGTAAAAATTCTAAACGAGTCCAAGCTTATTTTTTGCACACTGTTAACAAATTCAAAGTATTTATATTTACTATTAATCATTTGTTTGAATACAGTAAAATGGATAAACACATAATTTTAAGTGAATAGTTTTCGGTAATTTCATTTTTAAATGAATTAGATCTAATTTGTTTTCACACTATCTAACATTTACAATTCTATTCAACATTAATTATTTGTTTGCAGACTGAGGTGGTTACAAGTATTGCTATGTAACACTAATTATTCTATTGAACCCTTTTCATTCATTTGCATACAATCAAATGGTTCCAAGTGTTACAGTGTAACACAAAATTCAATTTAGGCTCACATTTAATGAATTTTAAGTATTGCTGTTTAACTCTAACAATTCAATTTAGGCACACATTTCATGTGTTTTAAGTATTGCTGTTTAACACTAACAATTCAATTTAGGCACACATTTCATGAATTTTATGTATTGCTGTTTAACACTAACAATTCAATTTAGGCACACATTTCACGAGTTTAAGTATTGCTGTTTAATGGTAACAATTCAATTTAGGCATACATTTCATGAGTTTTAAGTATTGCTGCTTAACAGTAACAATTCAATTCAGGCACACATTTCATGAGTTTTAAGAATTGCTATTTAACACAAACAATTCTATTCAACATTACTCCTCCGTTTGTGCAGTTAAATGATTCCAGGTATTACTATGTATCTAACAATTCAATTAAATATCAGTTATCTTTTAAAATGTCAAACACTTCTATTTCAAGCAATTCTATCTAGCATAAGTCATTTGTTTGCATTCAGTTTAAATGTCAAACAGTTCCATTTAAACTCTAGATAGGACCCCATCTGGTGCAACTATTCTGAACCAGATTGGACCTGGGAGCATTAACAATGTAGGGGTACTCCATATTTCCTTAAGCTCCAGGACTGGAGCCTCACCTTTAGATGTTTTAATGTCATATCTAGGAGAGTTGTTGGGGGAGTCTCACCCCTCTGTAGAGATGCAGTCGGTGTTTTCCGCAGCCTCAGCTTACTGGGCGGGGTTTTTGAGGTTGGAAACAGGTGGCTGTACATCTGCTGTGTACTGAGGTGTTGCTTCCAGGATTGGGTAACACAGAACAGAGCTTTTTCTATAAACGTTTTGTTCGTGTCCATGTCATGCATCCATATAGTAGTATGGACACAGCTATAGCTTGGAAACAATCGCGTTTTCTTCTATCGGATAGATTAGATTTACATATGATCGATTGGCTGTCGATAACATTAAAAATCTTAGCTTAACGTATACTGACATCATTTTCGGTAGATGAGATGCTGCCGCCGAGCAATGTGAACTAGTCTACTAATTGTTGTGGCTTTTCACTTCGAGTGGAAATGGCACCTTTTTGTTCAAAACGTAAGAAATCTGTTTTATTTGCCAATACCTCCTGATTCTTCCTCTTGGTTAGAGAGTCGGGATTCTTCTTGGGCGGGTGCATTTTCGAGAAGTACTAGATTATCTTCGTAGTCTGCGTCTTTCAGAGGTTTTGCGGAAAATCGTTTGCTTCTTACCTTTTTTTTCAATGTGAAATCATTTTCTTTTATTAGATCTATGGAAGTTTGATGCACGTAATCTTGGCAGTGTATAAACAAATATGCTGCAAGACACCAGTGACAAAGTCAAAGAAATTTTTGTCTCCACCAGATGAGTGGACCATTGTTTTTGTGTTTTTCTTTTGGTAGACTAAGCAAATAGTATTTTTCCTCACCTTTTCTCTGTGTATGTATTCTAATACCTCGGAGATATCAACGAACAATTGTGTTGCCTCGAGATTCATTGCTCAAACTTCTTTGATGATTGAACGGTAGTCAGAATCTGTGAGGTTGTGGAGCAGTTTCTTCGAGAGTCGTTCTGATTTTTACTAAGAATTTTTTCGATTTTGGGTTGGGTACGATTGGAAAGTAGAGCACTAGATAGCTTAGTAGCTAAAGCAATAAGAGTTATTGATTCAAAGTTCTTTTGGATTCCGTGATCATCTTTATTGGGGATAGGCAAGGACGCAACCTTTCGTTCATTTCTCTTTTCAGTTTTGTTAATTGACTGAATAGTTTAATCGGAGAAGTATGTCGTCCAATTTTCTTTTCTTCCAAACTTTACTGGTTATTCCGTACAACTTTTCTTTTTTAATTATTTTTTCAATACTTCACCAAGTTCTTCCTTCGTAAATTGTCCTTGCTCATGTCTAGTTGGCCAGTGAAAATTTTTCGGTTGGTTTGTCAGTTATTTCAAGATGTTCTCTAAACAGATTCTTGAAACATTCTTTCCACTTGTAAAAGTCTTTCTCCTTGGCTGGCAGCTTTTACTTTTGCTCTCGAGGTGTTCTTCCTTTCGCTCGCTTTATTGATTGTCTGTTAAGCTATTCGTAATTGTCTACCTTCAATTGAATTTTTAGTTCTCGAGTGAAAAATCTGTCAGAGATTTTGCCGTTTCTATTCACTAAGTTGTGTGGGTAAAATATTATTTTTTTATCCTTACCTTTTTGTGGATTCCTGTCTCTACTGATAAGGGAAGATAGCTTGTTGTAGAAATTTGTTATGTCCGATTACTAGCATTGGTGGGACTGTAGCTAGAGACGATCGTTGTGCAGGGGTTGCAAGTAAATGTAGTACACATAATTTACGATTGGGTTATCTCTATTTGAAGGCATGAAGGCTGAGGGGATTCTTACACATCCAACGCAGATGACGAGACAAATATCCAACCATTTCCGGTATCATGATGTTTTAATTTTATCATTAAGGGTTTTTGAACTTTTGTCTTCATCTTTATTGTTATTTCCACAACGTTTCGGTCGATATGTCCTCCGGCATTCTTCTTTGTCGAACTCGGGAACCTTAATGGAACTTCGAACTACGTCCTTTATTGAATCCACGGGGGTCGCCTGTTCTGATTCCGTTATAACCAGCAGCCAGGATTGAACCTGCAACCTCCAGATGATTGTCTCCTTAGAAGCTTAGGGAATCAACGCCTATAACCGTTACGCTATATGTCCTACTCGACAATTCAGAGTGAATTTTTGGGACTTATATACTTAAGGTTCTTACTTGACTAGGAGTACTACTATTATGTATGATTCTTTACCTGTGCTCATATTCAGATTTTAAAAAAAATTCTAGTTCACTTGGGTAATGTTTAGGGAATGCCGACGGGGCCCGAGGCGTTTTTGAAAATGCCGGGCGCGTGTGGGCTACGGCCCTGCGTAGGACCCACCTTAAAAAGGCCTTGTGCCATACTCGTCCGGTTGATGAGCCGGAAGAAAAATATCAGTTCACTTGGGTAATGTCTATATTCTTGGACGCATAAAAAAGCCCTCAAATTATACCCGCTGGCAAGAATGGAAAATATAAGGTAGAAATTATTTTCATTTATTTGCTTAAATGTCTTAGTAGTCTTAATAAACCTCCACTACCAAACAACTCCCCGAGAGAAGAAAAAATCCATTTGCAAATACATTAAGTAGCATTCGATTTGGTGTTTGGATTTACAGCGAAACATACTTTTTATTCTTCGAGAATGTAATTTGTTTCTGTGTAGTGAAAATGCTTGGTAAACAATTATTTTCTTTCACGAAGCCCATTTCAAATAAAATGAATATGGGCAATAAAGTCTTTCCATGTGCTGAACTAAAACAAAAAATAAAACTACATCTATTACATCAGAAAATAAATGGCCCGGTCGGCTGGGGCTGTAGAATATAATAATTGCATCTCTGCTGAGAGATAAGATTCCCCCAATGAGTGTCTTAGATATGACACTAAACAATCTGATGGTGAGGCTCTAGTAATGCTGGGGCTTTAGGGAATGCAGAGTGCCTCTTCATTGACTTCGCTTCCAGGTCCACTCTAGCCCGGAGTGGTAGCACCTGATAGGCTCATATCTATGGGTTAATTAGAACCAAACTGTGTACTTATGCTAAACTGAATTGTTTGCAATAGAGCTGTTTATAAGTATGAAAACTAGATTTGGCATTAAATAACCTACAATGGTTGATATTCCATATAACAAAACAAAACGAAACAAAACCAAACCAAACCAGAAAATAAATAATCATTTTCTCCATAGAAATTTTTCTAAGCATGATGAAACAAATAATCCCACATCAATTTGATCTTGATAGAATAGATTCGTTGCACTTGAACAGAACTAAAATTTAAAAAAAATTATCTTGCCCCCATCAGCACACATATATACTCGCCCGGCTATCATTGGATAAAAGTCTCAGAATAAAGGGAGTACAAAGCTAATTAAACAGAACACTCCACTTGACGCTGGACAGGATTAATTAGTTCAATTAGGTAACTACTGTAACTCATTTTTAAAGGTGGCGACTACTGATGAGAACCTCAGCCCCACCTAAATAATGAAAGAACACAATGACTTTTATCCAAACTGTACATCTAAACCGTACTCCCTTTACGTAGGAAAACAAAACGTGCGTTCATATGAGATTAGAGATTTGGCCCCAGGAATCAGAAAAACAGATACAGAGTCCAAACTTAACTTATTTAGATACAAAAACATTGCAAACATCCCCAATCTTAACGTTAGGACTTTAAACACAATACATCAAGTACTCGAGCTCACAACATCTGCAGTTGAGCACTATATATAAATTTAAGTTCAAAAATTAGATTGAGTACTACAATGACTGATTTCACATCCCCCCACCCTCGTAGAAAAGGATTCAGCCACATTAGGTTTGATTTGCTTGGGTTTTATGGCAAGTCAACCATTGTTCGTAATTTATTGCCAAATCCTGTTTATACATATACATTCAATATACTATAGTCATCCACAGACAGTTCTGTTTCGTTCTATCAGAACTCATCAGAGTGGATAGACAGTATCTCCCCGTAGCTGGGATCGAAACCCGGTTGACTCAAACGCCAAGCCAAAGCTTCTAACATTTAGCCACGAGGAGATATTAGCTACGAAGTACATTTTTTAAAGCGTTTATGAATCACAATTACTATTGTTTACATACATCCGTTCAACGGCCGCCGAGATCTTAATTCAAATACGAAGAGACTTGCAAAGGCGCTAATGGCAACACGATTACTTCTTCGCTAGAGAACTCGACCCCACGGGGGTTAGGGAGTATATATCTATAGTCATCCACAGACAGATCTGTTTCGTTCGAAAACACATTTTGTGGATGAGATTTTTAAACGAGCCGGCGCTCTTTTTGCACTGTTGAATGATTTTAAATATTTCTATCAAAGACAAATAATTCTATTTACTATTAATCAATTTTTTGCACACAATGGTTTCAAGTATTACCATGTAACAGAATACAATGGTTTCGAGTATTACTATGTAACAGCATACAATGATTTCAAGTATTACTATGTAACAGCATACAAAGGTTTCAAATATTACTATGAAACAGCATACAATGGTTTCAAATATTACTATATAACAGCATACAATGGTTTCAAGTATTACCATGTAACAGCATACAATAGGTTCAAGTATTACTATGTAACAGCATACAATAGTTTCAAATATGACCATGTGATAGCATACAAATGTTTCAAGTATTACCATGTAACAGCATACAATGGTTTCAAGTATTACCATGTAACAACATACAATGTTTTCAAGTATTACCATGTAACAGCATACAATGTTTTCAAGTATTACCATGTAACAGCATACAATGGTTTCAAGTATTACCATGTAACAGCATACAATGGTTTCAAGTATTACCATGTAACAACATACAATGTTTTCAAGTATTACTATGTAACAGCAACAATGTAACATCAGTCATTTGTTTAGACACAGTTAAATCATCAAACAGTTCTATTTCTAACAATTCAATTTAACATGTCATTTGTTTCACGCAGTTGAAATATCACAGTTCTATCGGACCCATAGATCGGAACCTATCTGGTGCAACCATTCCGAGCCAGAGTAGACCTGGAAGCAATGGCAATAAATAGGTAGTCCACATTTCCCAAAGCTCCAGCAGTACTGTAACCTCACCATCAGATTGTTTAGTGTCATATCTAGGACACTCATTGGGGGAGATCTTACTACTCCCTCTTCTGGGATGCAGTCGGTGTATGCAACAACCCCAGTTGACTGGGCCGGCCAGTTTTGGCATGTGAGAAGATATTCATATAGTGGTGATGTTGGTGTGTCAGTGTAATTGGGGTTTCATGATTTCAGAACAAGATTTAACACCGTTTGACCTCGGAATGATTGCTCCAGACTTTTTCCTGACCACTATATATATTATACTTATCCACTTCATCACAAGCAGGATATGGTCCAAAGTCAATTTTCAAGCATAACAAAAATCGCTTCATTAATGAGTTTTTCCTTCTCCAAGATTGGTTGCTTGACCAAAGTTAAAGAATTCACTTTGCTCTACAAGTTGGTGTAAGAACAAATGAATTCATGAATACAAGTTACCGATTCCATATCCAAGTACAATAACTGTTACGTTATGCGTAATTATGGCAATAGTTGCAGCAAAAGATTTTGTTGCCTAGTCGGCTGGGGCTGTAGTAAGACCCTCCCCAACGAGTGTCCTGATATGACACTTAACAATCTGATGGTGAGCTTCCAGCAATGCTGGCGCTTTGGGGAATGCGGTGTACCCCTTCATTGCCATCGCTCCCAGGTCCTCTCTGGCCCGGAGTGGTAGCACCTGATAGGGCCCTATCTATGGGTTAAATAGAACTAACAGCATACTTATGCTAAAATGAATTGTTTGAGAAAAATGAATAGCTTGAAATAGAAATGTCTTTGACAATTAAACCGTACTTACATTTAAACTGCGTGCTTATGCTAAACTGAATTATTTCAAATAGGACTGCTTTTCGACATTAAAACTGTATTTACACTTAACTGAATTGTTACATATAACTGCTTGAATAGTTAGAAATAGAAATGTTTTTGACAATTAAACTGTGTACTTATGCTAAACTGAATTGTTTTAAATAGAACAGATTATTTACATAAAAATGGATTTGGCGTTTAATAGCCAACAAGGGTTGATATGCCATAAAACCAAACAAACCAAAACAAACCCAAAAAAAATTGTTTTCCAAGGGAGGTGCGATGGTGTAACGCTTTACGTCGTTGGAAATAAACCCGGTTATCCGCGTTCGAATCTTGGACAAAGCTCAGCGTTTCATTTTATTACTAATATCTTTCGGAAAAGCACCGAGCTATCTCTTCTTTTAGTTATGAGAGGCTAGTAGCATAGACTTGATATGGGTGATTTATCCAGCATCTCCATTTGCAGGATGTGACATAAGGTCAATTTTTAAGATGAGAACAACTGGTTTGAATTAAATTTTCTTTCTCTTAGACTGGTTGCCATATCAAAGTTTAAGAGGCCTGTCAGCATCACTATTTATCCATAGCTGCGCACAGGTAAGGGAGAATGATTACCAAGGATTATGTGAAATATAAACAGTTTCGTGCAGGGTTTCCACTCAGGGCCGATAGTGGTGATGGTGGGGAGAATCCTCGTGATGTCGTGGCCTACAAACAGAATTGTGAAATCGTAGTAAGCGAGTTCGAACTCCAGTTTCGCCATAGCGTCCACTTTTGGACTAATACCCTTATGTAAAGTACGAACCCCCTTATCCCTCAGTTATGGGTTAAAAATTACCCTTACAAGGGTGACTTTGGCATTAAATAACCCCCGATGGTTAATATGCCATAAAACAAAGAAACCAAACTATCAGGTCGCTGATTCCTTTTTTAAGAAAGATAGTCATTATGCCACGTGCGCCTTGGTAAGGAAACCTATCTGGGAGAAGGAAAACTGAATTCAAACCAGTTGTACTTCGCTTGAAAAAAGGCCTTTTGTTGCATTCTGTCCTTGGTGAAGGTTTTTTTTTTAAATAGATTCTTGAATCCCATTAAACTCTCTCGTTCTTGTTCTCCTTTACTTTTTTTCACTCTCAAAAATCAGTGATTGCTTTTAGGCCAGATCCTTTCAAGTGTACACGATAGAGTGCACACATTTGTACGTGTCTGAGAGCATCGGGCACGAATTGCAATATTAGATGACAGATAAAGATAGAATCGCCCTGCATCTGTCGGCGTGTGTTTGCCCGGGAGTATTTCCCCTGCTGCACGCACATCAACTGTGCATATACATCTACAGTTATTGCATGTGTGCACCTCTCTCAATCTTTCTAGTTTGCGCATATCGCATGTACTGGTCTGTGTCGGCGCGACCAGAAAAATAAGTCACTTGCTCCGACACTATTGTTTGTGTCTAAGATGCCATATATGGCTTTGGCATTAAATCCCCTACGAGGGTTGAAATGCCATGAAAACAAAGAAACTAAACCCAACTAATGTCAGTATAATCGTATTTATGCCTCTGTTCCCCTTAACAGTGATGCAGAAAGTACGTAGGGTTAAGACCCGCTTCTCTTAAAAAAGGGGTTCCTTAGGTATAACACGAAGCCGACCCACTTAATGGTGAGACACCTGTTCTGGAGCTCTAGCGAGTGTCATTGTCATTTCTGCTAGCTCCACCCTTGTTGAAAACTTTAACCATATCAATTACAACTGTAATACAATACATTTACAAACACAGGCTAATACAAATGCAGGCGGACGCTGTTGTTCAGGTACGGTTTATTAATTTCTGACTTCGGTTCTTCGACACGAGGAGAGAGACACTATTCTTACTGTGCTAACCCCACCCAATGTGCGGAACATCATGTGATGTTAAAGATCTCTGTCAGCGGAGATCCGAAAATCCCAACTACATCTTTCAACGGTCAAAATCCAACTCTATGCCTCAACGGCAGGAATTCAACTCTCTGCCTCCATGGTCCAATCCCAACTTTCAGTTGTCTCTTTTTCAAAATCTTCAAATTCTCTGGACCATCTCTTTCGGGCATGACGTCATCCACACTTCAGCCCCATTTCCTGTCTGGGGGTTTATTATGATAATGGTGATTGCCATATCCTTTGCGCACGAGCGTAAACTGCACCAATTGTCTATACCCCTGGGCTCTCAACCCGATTAGTTCAAATTCCAACCAAACTGAATGATAAAATATAATTAACGAAAAATGATTAATATAAAAAATCACTCCTTAATTATAAAATTATTCCATTTATAGATCAAATATATCTGTTTCAACATTATTGTCTAATAGGAATACTTGAAAACATACAAATGCGTAAATTATTTGTATGAAGGATAGTTACTTATATTCCGTTCACTTTTGGACTAATACCCCCGGGGAAGTTATGAACCCCTTATTCACCCCCAGCTAATGTTTAAATAGTATCACTACTCTTCATCTACAAGGATGGCTTTGGCATTAAATGAACCACGTAGGTTGATATGCCATTAAACAAAGGAACCCAACCAAACCCATATTTACCAACCCCTCCGCTCGAGCAAGATATGACACAAGGTCAATTTTAAGCGGAGTTTAACAGGTTTGAATTCAGAGTTTTCCTTCTCCTATACTAGTTGCCTCACCAAGGCTGTTGACCTACTATTTACCCATAGGTGGAGGGAGAATAATTGGATTCATACCTTTCCCAAGGGTTTAGTGCTATGTGAAATGCAATCAGTCGCGTCCAGGATTTGAACTCGTGTCGCCGTGTCCATTTCCCAAGACGATAACAATTACACCACGGGCACCTCCCAACCCAAACCAATAGTTACTTGAAGATATTACCGTTTACAGAGGATTATTGCTTGTTGCTTGAAACCATATAATTGCTGTAAAAAGAAAGACTGACGTCAAGCATAAAAGAACATACCATAAAACAAACTAACTATTTAATCTATCAACTGATTAAATTATAACACTTACAGAGAGTTAAATATTACACACGCTATAATATGAATAGGAGGTGCCCGTGGTTTAATGGCTATCATCGTAGGAAATGGACACGGCAACATGACTTCAAATCCTGGACGAGACTGATTGCATTTCACATAGCACTAATACCCTTGTATAAAAAACAGATTGAAAAAATACTGAATGAGAACGAATCCAAGAAGCAACACCCAACAAAACAGTTGTTGTACGGCCACTTACCTCCTATCTCAAAATCCCTCGAAATAAAACGAACAAGACATACGGGATACTGCTGGAGAAGCAATGACGAATCCATACGTGACGTTTTTCCGTAGACCCTTACTCATGGACGCGCCACTGTTGGCCTTCAAGCAAGAACCTATTTACATCAGCTATGTGCGGACACTGTATATCGTTTGGAGAACCTGCCGGAAGCGATGGATGTTAGGGACGGATGGAGAGCGAGAGCGAGAGAGAGAGAGAGAGAGAGAGAGAGAGAGAGAGAGAGAGAGAGATCCGTGCTGTCAACGTAACTTGATGATTTTATATATATTATTTTTAGAAACCTGAGTTAAAAAGTACTTATTGCTTTTAGAGCAGAGCTGATTTTTAAAAGCTAAACTTTTAAAATGACAAACCAGTGATATTCTTCCCGTTTCTTTGAGTTTCACGTGTGACGACGATCATCAATTTCACGTCTTACTAGGATTACCACAAATAATTCAGAGGGAAGTTGTGAAAAATAGTCCCTGTATATAGACGTGATAAAAACAATTTATGCTATGCTCTTTGGTCTCCTTTTTTCATGACACCGATGTTATTCAAGGGAAGGGAATGATGCGATAGATCTTTGTACCAGTGCCACCACAGGAGCTTCCAGAACGAGATTGAACACCAATACAGGATGCCTTAGGGACAAGTTTCTCTACCAGCGTTGTGGGCGAAATTAAACAGAATTTTTCTTCTATTAGACCAGTTGCCCATACAAATGCTACAGAGCTCAGTCTAACCTGCTATTTACGCATTGCTTAAGGGAAAAAAAGATGGATTCACGCCTCACCCAAGAGCATTGGAATAAAATAAAATGCAAACAGCCTCACCTAGGTTTTGAACTTGGCTCATCGAATTTATTTCCAATAATAACGACCGCGATATATATATATAAGTAAGTAAGTAAAGTTGGCGACCATAGTCGAGGGTAACCCGAAGGCTCCCTTTTCGATAGCTACTACACCAAGGTGTAGGGGAGGGCGCTACTCCTTCCCTATATATATATATATATATATAAAGAGAGAGAGTGTAATGGTGAAAGCGATGGGCTGCGGGATCGTAGTAAGTGATTTCGGACTCCAGTCGTGCTACTACGTTCACTTTCGGGCAAATACCCTTCGGGTAGGCAAGAACCCCCTTATCCTCTCATCTATGGGTTAAATAGTACAACTGCTGTTCAGGAACGATGGAGGTGGCATTAAATAATTTTCAAAAGTTGATATTCTATTAAATAAAGAAACCAAAACTTATATTTATTTTTTAGCTTAGATATATATATATATATTTAATAGCATGGATACTTATCTGCGACGACTGGTTTCACGCCGTCTTAATACGGGAATCATCAGGTAGAAAAAAAATTGTCGCATAAAGACCGCATCAAGCTTCCATGCTATTAAATATACATAAAAATTAATCTATATTTATTTATTATTATCAATTAATTAATTATTATATAATGGCTCTATCACAGATTTTGAACACATTCATAATTATAACGCATTTGGTCTGCCACAAACTCACCAAGTAAGGTAGTGACAACCATACATTGTTGTTATATATATATATATATATATATATATCTTTAAGAAAAAACCAAAAACCGGTTAATTTAGGATTATAAATTTATTTCCATCCTGTTTTTCAGTTTCTGGTGTGAACCAAAAACACGAAGAAAAAAATTTCTACAGGACTTCTTCAGATCCAATGGATAATTAATTAAAACAGAATAGACACTTGGGGTGGAGGGGGAGGGAGAAGAGATTAAGGAGTTACTTCCTCGTTTTATTGAATTTCCATTTTATTTTAATTTTCCAATTTCTTCTGTCAGTTATAATTACGGTAATTTAACTTTTTTATTTTTATTTATTTGTTTAATTTATTTTCTTTTCCTGTTTTCATATATTTCATTAAGAAAAAATAACAAACCGGTCACATTAGGATTATAAATTTATTTCCATCCTTTTATGCGTTTCATCTTTACCAGGAAAATTTAAATGTTCACTCTTCAATAGTTTTCTTGTCCTGATGGCATTACTCCCAACTCCGGTTTAACTGGATTAAATAATATATATATATATATATATATATATATATATATATATATATATATATATCATCATCATCATATCGCGCTGGTAGCACGGATATCCCTGACCCTCTCTCGCCACTCCTCCCTATCGTTCATCGCCCTAGGTAGGTCTTCAGGACAACAGCCTGTATCCTCACATAGCTGCTGAATGTACGTTCGAGCTGGTCGTCCTGCTTTTGCGCGGCCATGTGTGGGGATCCATAAGAGTACATCTCTTATGAGTTCATCTCTGCTTCTCCAGCAGTGTCCTGCATGTCTGGTTCGTCTAACTTGAATAGTTTTCGTGATAGGGGGCAGGTGGCCGTACAGTTGGTGTCTTGTGGGGTGCTGCTGCCAGGACTTGTTCAGGATTGCACGCAGCATTCTTGTGTAATTGCCATCCAGTTTTTTCTCCAGCCGTTTTGTTAGCGTCCATGTAGTGCATCCATATAGCAGTATCGATGTGACCGCTGTCTGGAAGAAACTGCGTTTCATTTTATCGGTTAGGTCTGATTTCCATATAATCAATAGCCTATTGATAGCTGTCCATGCTTTCGTTAGCCTCGTTTCGATGTCCTTTTCGGTTGATTCGACGCTGCTTCCTAGGTACGTGAATTTGTCTACTAGTTTAAGTGGGGTTCCTTCTAGAGTGGAGATGTCCCCCGTTTGGTTATAGCACATATATTCCGTTTGGTGTACGAGAGCCGTTCAAAAATATCTGAGTTTCACCCAGAAAGCAGAGTCATTGCTAAACAATTTTGTCATGGCAACGCACTGACACATCTTATAGAACTAATTCAGATTTCTGTCTTAGTTTCTATTCAGGTGAGGCTAATACAAATGTCAGAGATGCCCGATAAATGTAAAATCTCAATTAGACTTGGAACATTTTGAGCGAACCTCGTGTATAAAGACAGATACCTCACACATTTTCAAATATGAATTATGATAAGCCAATATTCTGTTCACAATTAAGAGTGTGGTTATACTATGGCCTGAGAAATAGCTCGATTCACGCCTTCTGGAAAGTCATTAGCGTGAAGTGTAAAACAAGGAAACATGTCTAGGATTTAAACTTGGTTACCTGAGTCCATTGTCAACAACGATAATCACCACACCGCTGTGGCTTCCTAAAAATAATTATAATAAGTAAGTAATTATAAAACCAGAAATACTTTATACTAAACTCTGAATACTTATCTCGTGGATCGGAGCAAGTACGAACAAAAACCCAACACTATTAATAGGGAAACTGGACAGGAATATGCTTTATTCTTTCAGTTACAGCATTTGACACTATTGCGCTAACAGAATTCTAGCTACGAATGATTCTGTTATTAAACTATACATCAATTTATTTGAAATAAAGTCTCTGTTCATTATTATAGTCTTAACGTTTCTCTTATTATATCCTCCGAAATATTTCAACTATATTAGCAACCAAGAAGAAAATACAAGTCATCATCATTAAATTGTGCCATTAGCACGGATTTCCCTGACCCTCTTTCACCATTCGTCTCTATCGTCCATCACTCCCGGGAAGTCTTCCAGGTTACATCTTGTATATAGGTTCTAGCTGTGGTCGAACCCTTGCTCGTCTGTGTGAAGGAGTCCATTGGAGTACATCGCTTATGAGTTCGTCCTTACTTCCCCAGCAGTTTGCTGCATGTCTGGTTCGTTTAATTTGGATTGTTTTCGTGGTGTATGGTAGGTGACCGTAGAGCTGCTATTTTGTGGGTATATTAGTGCACAATGATGATATTTCCACATTTCAAAAATTCAGACAAAAATAAATTTTAGAAATAGAAGAATACTTTAAGACTTGGGGTAAATTGGAATTCATTTCGTTTATATTGTAGATTCGATTAGATCTTCGCGAGCCTGAGGTGCCAAATTTGGTAAATTTCCAAAGAAATCCGTTTATCAGCTTAAAGTGAAAAAGATTTGTGGGCACTTATTGGTGGGGTTGGCATGATGAAGTCGGACTAATTTCAGCACGTATGTGACATGAAATAGGAGTTTTTTTTAACTTATGGACGTCTATCGACATTTGTTGCATTTTAGTATTCAGGCAAAGGTTTGTCATATCAATAATAGCCGTGGGTTAAATTCGTAATCGGAAAAAGCACGAGATACCTCGCAGGCTAATACACACACACACACACACGCGTGCCCGCACACACACACACAATATATATATATATATATATATATATATATATATATATATATATATTGTGTGTGTGTGTATGTATGTTTGTATGCGTAGGAGCGTTTGTAAATTAGAAAAAAACGGCACAACATAGCAACATGTTTTAAATCAGTTTCGCTTATAGATTTCTTGATTAGTGAAGAGCTGGTGATGCTACTGCAACAGATATCATTACTGCTCTTTGTGTCTTAGCAGTCGTTTATGCGTGAACGGGCGCTTGTCGACTATTTTTGCCCTTTAAAATAAAGTGGCTGCCGGGATCTGATCCAACGTCTACATTCAGAATACTCAAAGCTGTCGACTCAGGAAATCATTCGCATTTCACACTGAGATATTGTTGATTCAATCTACCTGATACTCTTAAACATCTCTAACTTCTTCGGGGAAATCACCCAACCATTTAAAGCCAAACTGAATGTTTTATGTCATGTCATTATAGCTGGTTAAATATAAGGATTTTGACTGAGGGAGTATGTATTTACTCAACCCTTTCGCCAAGGACAGGATTCGACACGAGATCAATTTTTGAGTAAAGTACAGGTGGATTGAATTCATATACTCGTTACCATACCGATATTAAAAAAAAAACAAAAACAATCTGTGTTATTTTTTATCCTTAACTAAGTAGAGAGAAGAGAAATATTCATTTATCTCAGGTCGTCCATTCCTCTTTCTTGGAAAAGGATCGTTACACTAAGCACACCCGCATAGATTACGTATTTATCCTCCGCAACGAACAGGATGCGACAAAAAGCCAAAAATTTAACTGCCCGGGAGCATTAGATAACCTACAAGGGTTGATATGCCATAACACCCAACTAAACCAAACCCTATATATATTTAATATATATGCTTAAAGAGGATTTGTAATTAAATAACCTACAAGGATTGATATACCATAAAATCAAACCAAATCAATCCTATATATTTAATATACGTGGGGCCTCAAATAAGTTTCCAGACTTTTTTTGTACAGGCATTTAAAATTGTCGTAGACTCTTGAAAATTCAGTATGGAATGCTTCAGACTGATTTTGGAATATCTTGCATGAATCGAGCATCAGGTTTTGAGTGGCATAAGAGATTCAAGGAAGGCAGGGAGTCTGTGAGGGAAGATGAGAGGTGTGGGAGGAGTAAGGAAGTCAGAACACCAGAGTTGATTGGCCAAATAAAGAATTTCATGGATAAGGAACGTTGTGTGTCTATATAGACAATAAGTGCACAGTTTGATATCAGTGTGGGAAGTGTACACACAATTATTCGCGAGGAACTGAAGATGCGGGAGAGTTGCGTGAAGTTTGTCCCAATGGTGCTCAGAGAAGATCAGAAAGAAAGACGTTGTCATGACAGCAGGGAGATGGTCGAGCTGATCAATTCAGATCCCATAGTTCTTGATGCTCTGGTGACCTGCGATGAAACCTGAATCTACTGATGAGACCAAGAGACAGAGTTCCCAGTGGAAGCATGCTGGCTCTCCCAGATCCAAGAATGCCAGAAAGAGCAAATCCACTCAGAAACTTTTGATGATCCCCTTTTTTGACAGCACTGGCATGATCTACATGCACTGGGTTCCCACTGGACAGACAGTCAACAAGGAATACTATGTGGAGGTTTTAAGGGAGTTCAGGAAGAGATTCCTAGGGAAGAGGCCAGCACTTTTCAAATCGGGTCAGTGGCATTTCCAGCAGGACAATGCACCAGTCCACAACTCAATCCTTGTCACAGACTATTTGACCGAGATGGGCATCAAGACAGTTCCTCAGCCTCCCTATTGTCCAGACCTTGGTCACTGTGACTTTTGCTTATTCCCTAAGCTCAGAGGCTGTTGTTATGAGACAATTGAGGAGATGAAAGAGGTTGTAACGAATGTCATTGACACGCTCACACGAGAGGACTTCCATGGGGCCTTCCAGAGGTTTTTGGGAAAAGTACAACAAGTGCATTTCAACCAGAGGAGATTACTTCGAAGGAAACTAGTGTTTCATGTGTGTACTATCAATAAAAGTACCCATATGAAAAAAGTCTGGAAACTTATTTAACGATCCTCGTATATGTATATAGAGGATATGCAATTAAATAACCTACAAAGGTTGATATATCATAAAATCAACCCAAACCAAATCAACCCTATATATTAAATATATATGTATAAAGAGGATATGGAATTAAATAAGCCACAAGGTTGCTATACCATAAAACCAAACCAAACCAAATCAACCTTATATATTTAATATATATGAATAAAGAGGATATGCAATTAAATAAGCCAATAGGTTGATATACTATAAAACCAAACCAAACCAAATCAACCCTATATATTTAATATATATGTATAAATAGGATATGCCATTAAATAACCTACAAAGGTTGATATATCATAAAATCAACCCAAACCAAATCAACCCTATATATTAAATATATATGTATAAAGAGGATATGCAATTAAATAAGCCACAAGGTTGCTATACCATAAAACCAAACCAAACCAAATCAACCCTACATATTTGATATATATGAATAAAGAGGATATGCAATTAAATAAGCCACAAGGTTGATATACTATAAAACCAAACCAAACCAAATCAACCCTATATATTAAATATATATGTATAAATAGGATATGCAATTAAATAACCTACAAAGGTTGATATATCATAAAATCAACCCAAACCAAATCAACCCTATATATTAAATATATATGTATAAAGAGGATATGCAATTAAATAAGCCACAAGGTTGCTATACCATAAAACCAAACCAAACCAAATCAACCCTATATATTTAATATATATGAATAAAGAGGATATGCAATTAAATAAGCCACAAGGTTGATATACTATAAAACCAAACCAAACCAAATCAACCCTATATATTTAATATATATGTATAAATAGGATATGCAATTAAATAACCTACAAAGGTTGATATATCATAAAATCAACCCAAACGAAAAATGAAAGCGGAATACAGCTGGTTTGAATATAGTGTTTATCGTATCTTAGAACGGTTGCCGTACAAAAACTAAAGATCTTAGTCGGCCTTTATGTTACGAGAGAAAGCAGAGATAATTTCAGGTCATCTAAAGTAAGTGAAAGGCAAGCAGATACGTGTAGGATTTGAACCTGGTTCGCCAATTTAATTTCCCTAGACCATAACGTTTACGTCTTCCAGACCTCTTAGAAGGAGTGATGTTGTTGGAAACAACTTGAAAATTAGGTTGTGACTGATAGCTAAGAAAACCAATTCATATCTAACTGGAGTAGAAATGCACTTTGAAATTAAAAAAAAGGATTCAATGGACTGATTAAATGGAAGAAGGCTATTCGCAACACCCACATGGGTAAATATGATAGAGAGTGATGTGTCCAAAAGACTGTGTTCGGGTAAGGAAATAACACTATCATGACCTGACACAAATATAAATAAACTTTATCAATTTAACATAGAAATAAGCATTTGTGTTTACAATTAACCTCCGAGGTTTGGTTTGGTTGGTTGGGTTTTATGGCATATCAACCTTTGTAGGTTATTTAACGCCAAATCCATTTTTATGTAAATAATCTGTTCTATTTAAAACAATTCAGTTTAGCATAAGTACACAGTTTAATTGTCAAAAACATTTCTATTTCTAACTATTCAAGCAGTTATATGTAACAATTCAGTTAAGTGTAAATACAGTTTTAATATCGAAAAGCAGTTCTATTTGAAATAATTCAGTTAAGCATAAGCACGCAGTTTAAATGTAAGTACGGTTTAATTGTCAAAAACATTTCTATTTCAAGCTATTCAGTTTTCTCAAACAACTCACTTCGGCATAAGTATGCTGTTAGTTCTATTTAACCCATAGATAGGGCCCTATCAGGTGCTACCACTCCGGGCCAGAGTGGACGTGGGAGCGATGGCAATGAAGGTGTACTCCACATTCCCCAAAGCTCCAGCACTTCTGGAATCTCACCATCACCTTTCTGGACACTCTTTGGGGGAGTCTTACCCCTGAACAGAGATGCAGTCAGTGTATTCTGCAGTCCTAACCGACTGGGCCTGATCTCGTGTGGTCACCTAAACATGGATAAACCAGTGTTGATCGACCGACCAACCGATACTATATTCATCTGTTCCGCATGGACACTGAAAGCCGTGTAGAATACCTGATAAGAAGATGGCCGATAAGAGAGAGAGAGAGAGAGAGAGAGAGAGAGAGAGAGAGAGAGAGAGAGAGAGTCCGTTCTGTCAATACGACTTGATGATGACTGTTCACCTTACTTAGATGGTTTGTGAAATGGAAGGCAAGTGGCCGCACAATTGTTGTTTTTATAGATTTTGCTTCCAGAATTTTTCAAAAACAGCATGCAGTATCTTTTTGTGCTATTCTCATTCAGATTTTTAAAGTCTAGGTGGTGCAGTCATATAATAGTACTGACATGACTAGAGCTTGGAAGAAGTGCTGTTTTATTTTATTGGGGATTAGATTTCCATTAGGTCGATAGCACTCGATAAGCGAGGTTCTTCTGTGGACTTCCACTCATAAACATACCAGTATTGTCCGATCAGCTCTGTTATTTCGTTTAGATAGGAACGAATCGTGAGAGATAACCAAAGAAGACAGTACTATCTGTGGTAGTACCTATTAGGATCTCATCTATGGTTCTAATAGAACTATTTGATCTTTTAACAGTGTGCAAACAAATGACAGATGTTGAATTGTAAGTGTTACATAGCAATACTTAGAACCTTTCCAATCTATGCAAATAAAAGTATTAGTTATGGATCGGAATACTCAAAACCATTTAACTGTGTGCCAACAAATGAGTTCTGGCTTGGTTAAAATGTTACCGACAAACTATTCGTTTTAAAATCATATTTAATACAGGGTGCAGAAGCAAAATATCGAATTATTTTTAAAACTTTTTTTTTTAGTCTGATAAGTCCAATTTTTGAAAAAAAAAACGTAATAAATCTACATTTTCATTATTAGCTCTATTATTCAAGCTCCTTTTTTAAATTAAAATTCAGCCCAATAGAAGAGTGAGCAAGAAAAGAAACAACAAATAATCTATGATTTCCATAACGTCATAACCAAGCCAAAATTTCTTTGTCTACCTTATACAAAACAGAAAAAAAAAATGCAAAAAAAAAAAGAAGATCTTTTTAAGGAAAGGAGGGTGTGTGAATTAAACAAAAAACAAACAAACCGAAAACAAGACATTTTACCTGCTCTCACTACAGTGATTAAGGACCCTACAACGCCAATAAGAAAGCATGCTAATGAATTTAAAGTCTACGAGAAAACTGTGAGGACAGCAATTAAACAACATTTAAGCCCAGACCTTAACACTGTTGATTACGCTATATGAGGCGTTTTAGAAAACAAAACAAATGCAACTCCCCATCCAAATATCGGTTCGCTTATGACTGCTACTGAAGAGGAATGGAATAAAATGTCTAAAGAATTTATTTTGAAGGCATGCAAATCGTTTCAAAGGCCTGTTGATAAAATAATTAAAAAAATGGTGGCCATATTGAGTAAATTTACTGTTTTATTGTTTATTTTTCAATATAAAAATTCATTTTGATTTTTGATAGACTCCTTTATGATTATACAAGAATATTCTTTATTTTACTTCTCCATCTGGTATATATATATATAAACAGGATTTGATACTAAATAACTCACTAGAGTAAGTATGACATAAACCAACCAACCAACCAACCAACATCTATATATCTTTGCGTGTATTTATATATATATGTATGAAGGATATATACTGTGAAATAATGCAACGTTGTGCAGTAGCGATGGCTGAGTTTCATTTTTGCAATATTAGTGAAGAAAATTCTCTTACCAACCCCAAACTTTTCTGATATCTTTCCAACCTTCCCATCGTAATGTCGTTGTTTCATTTGACTGAATTTATAAAAGTGTAAGTGTATGGCTACTGTGATGGATGGAATGCGAGAGTATCTCTGGTGAAAGGAATACTGTCAGTGTGCAGGAGTCCTGAAAGAGACTAGTTTTAGTTTAGGAAAAACAGTGTATGACTGACTGGTCATCATCTCCACATTTCATTTTAATGACGTATTGGTTTTTACTGAGCTTAGCCGAATACGACATTAGAACAGAAGTCTGAGGTACCCAGGGTTAAAAACAAACCCATTAACAACTGTCCGCTAACCTTGATTACACCACAGTAGTCACCCAGATGGAAATATAAGAATGGGGATCGTATTGTGATAGTCTTCCAAGTGAGGAACGTCTGTTTCCGTCTCCTTGAAATCTGGAGAAAATATCCGTTTAAGATATTTGACAGACCACATTACTGCATTGTATCAATGAAAGGTATTAGAATTGAGTATTAAAAAAGAAGGCTGTCCAATCCCACCGTTACTAGCAGGATGTAACACGAAGTCAATCATTAAGAGGAGTACAGTTGATTTGAATTCAGGATTTTTCTTCTCCAAGGTTGGTTGCTTTATGAAGGCTTAAGTTTTCAGTCCGCCCAGCTATTTAATTACTGAGAAAAGAAGAGATAGATTCATGCTTTTCAAAAGGGCATTAATACCAAGTGAAACGCAAAAAGCATCGTTTCGATTTTGAACTGAGGTCAATGATTCCATTTTCTATGACGATAACCGTTGCACTAATAATGCTTCCTTAGAAGTGAGTTCTGAAAGGTTAGAGAATAGACCAGCGGAACTATATGAAAAGAAAAAAAATCAAGTAAGCTAATAAATATGATTGGCCATTAATTATAATTCATCAACAAATCTGATATAAAAAATGTATCGAAAAGTCCAAAAGTTTAAAATAATAATTATATAAATTTTGTGATATTACACCATACAGAAAAGCTGATGTAACACTATTGTATAGAAGAAAGGTTGTTGTGCCATTATGGTATTTAGAGAAGGTTGTGTGCCATTTCGGTATATAGGAAGAGTTATGCGACATTACACCGTAGAGAGAAGGTTAATTGATATTAGGGTCTATCGAGAAGGTTTTGTGACATCACACCATACATAGGTTATATGAAATTACGGTGAATTGGAAGGGTTTTGTGATATTACTGTATACAGAGAAGATCATGTGACATTAAACCATATACAGAAGATTATGTGCCATTTTTGTATACAGAGAGGGTTATGTGACGTTATATCATAGAGAGAAGTAGATGTGACATTCTAGTGTACAGAGAAGATTATGTGACATTACACCCTATAGAGAAGGTTATGAGACATTTCGGTATATATAGAGGGTTATGTTACATCAAAAGTTGTATGACGTCACGGTATATGGAGAAGTTTATGTGACATTCAAGTTAAATGAAAGTTAACCACACCTAATGACTGTTTCTCTGTATAAGTCCAGCCCAGTTGGCCGGCGCTGCAGAACATACTGACTATCTGTGCAGAGGGGTAAGACCCCACCCCTAATGAGTGTCCTGATTATCACATTAAACAATCTGATGGTGAAACTCCAGTAATGCTGGAGTTTTGGGGAATACGGAGTACCTCTTCATTACTATTGCTCCCAGGTCCACTCTGGCCCGGAATGGTGGCACCTGATAGGTTCTTACCTATGGGTTAAATAGAACTGTCTGATATTTAAACTGAGTGCTAACAAATAACATGCAAAATTGAATTTTTAGAGATAGAACTGTTTAAATATTTAACTCTGTGTGAACAAATTGACGGATGTTTAAATGAATTGTTAGTGATACTTAGCAATACTTGAAACCATTTAACTGTGTGCAAAAGAATGAGCTTAGGCTCTTTTAAAAACTTTATCAACAAAATGCGTTTACAAATCATACATATATCTAATACATATGTATAAAGAAGATTTGGCATTAAATAACCTAAAATGGTTGATGTGCCATTAAACCCTACCTAACCAAACAAAACCTGTAGTTGTATTACCTCTCAGGGTGCCAGCTATGGGTCAAATAGATGTGTTTGAAAATTATCAATATTGGATAGGAATACGTGAAACAATTACTATATATTCACACAACACACACACATATCAATTCAAAATATCTATCTTGTCATCATTTCTGCATCTATCTATCTCAGTCCGTTCATATCTATTTATCTATTTCCAATATCCCCACATCTATCTAGTCAAGATATCTATCTATTTGTTTTCTGTAATTTCGTTTTATTCATTCTGTTTTGGATTGCTTGCACATTTTTGGAAGCCTCAACAATATTTGCCACACGACTAGTAAAGTTTAAAGAGAAATTGGAAGAAAATTTCCCCAGGAATTTCCATTAGTAGAAATTCCTCGTTTGCCTTCGCGTATCAAAGTGAAAATTCTTTCTTTGCCGGCCAAATGAAACGACGACGTCCCGATAAGTGCATCTGTCATTTCATATCAGAGACAACTTTTGCAAAACACCAATTTGCTTGGGCGTAATCATGCTATCCATCTAATAAAAGAACAAGTAAATTGTCTTATACCATGCACTCGACACAAATACACAAAGAGAGAAGAAAATGAACATTTTACATAACATAGATATGATCAGAGTGAGACAGAGATTGACAGACATGAAGAGAAACATACCTACGGACAGAGAGAGACGGATCTGTACAATGTGAGATAGAGAAATATATATGAACAGAGAGAACCAGATGAATATGAAAATGTTTTGGTAGATAGGTATAATGACAAATATTAATGCACAAAATAAGACAGATAGTTATGAACAGATAGATGGGAACAAAATGGGCAAACAGGTAAGTAAATAGAAAAAGATGAGTAGAACAAGACAGACAAATAAAGAGATACATAACGATAAGTGTTGCTTCTTTTTTAAAGATAGCCAAAATGTAACATAGACGTGTGAGAAGGGATATTCATACAAAAGGAGTAAAAACAGAAACGTTTACATGGGCTTGTGCAGCACACAAACTACTCTATAATTATCAAACGCTGTATAGTGATTAGTATTAGCAGGATGGCTGGCAGCTATGTCAATTGCATGGGTTATTATAACGGTGTTAAACACCCCTTGAAAGTATCGTGCAGCATAGGCAGTGGGGAATCTTAATGGGACTGTTTCTTTAGATAGATATGAGCAGGCTCTGAATGAACAAACTTATAGAGATTGATAATTATGAACAGACTGGTATATATAGACAGGTAGACAAATATGGGCAGACTGAGATAGATGTATAGATAAGTATGGACATATAACGAAAGACAAGTCAAGAAACAAAGAGATAAAAGCAGGTCGAGAAACTCGGACAAGCCAAAAATAATCAACGAAAGACAAGTCAAGAAACAAAGAGACAAAAGCAGGTCGAGAAACACGGACAAACAAAAAAAAAATCAACGAATGACAAGTCAAAAAACAAAGAGACAAAAGTAGGTCGAGAAACACGGACAAACAAAAAAAATCAACGAAAGGCAAGTCAGAAACGAAGAGACAAAAGCAGGTCAAGAAACACGGACAAATAAAAAAATCAACGAAAGACAAATTAAGAAACAAAGTGACAAAAGCAGTTCGAGGAAACACGGACAAACTAAAAATAATCAACGAAAGACAAGTCAAGAAACAAAGAGACTAAAGTAGGTCAAGAAACACGGACAAACAAAAAAAAAAAAAAAATCAACGAATGACAAGTCAAAAAACAAAGAGACAAAAGTAGGTCAAGAAACACGGACAAACAAAAAAATCAACGAAAGGCAAGTCAAGAAACGAAGAGACAAAAACAGGTCAAGAAACACGGACAAACAAAAAAATCAACGAAAGGCAAGTCAAGAAACGAAAAGACAAAAGCAGGTCAAGAAACACGGATAAACAAAAAAAATCAGCGAAAGGCAAGTCAAGAAACAAAGAGACAAAAGCTGGTCAAGAAACACGGATAAACAAAAAAAAAAAAAAAAAAAAATCAACGAAAGAAAAGTCAAGAAATAAAGAGACAAAAGCAATTCAAGAAACATGGACAAACAAAGAATCAGTGACAGACAATGAAGAACCAATGAAAAAGAGACAGGTCAAGAAACAATGACAAAGAGACAATGACAGACACACAGACAGACAATGACAGACACACAGACAGACAGCGACAGACAACGACAGAGAGATAAATGGAGAACAGCAGATAAGAAGACAGTTAAGAGAGAACAACAGACATGAAGATAATTAAAAAGGCAGATAGGAAGAGAAAATGTAGAAAAATATAAACTTTTAGACCCTTGTTAAAAACGGAAGGGAGATGCATGAAAGGAAATTAAGTTGAAAAAAGACTGTTGCTCACCTGCTGTTGAATTTCTGAATTGTTTGCCAGAAAACAAGAGCGACAAAGTAGGAAAAAATAGTGACGACCGCCGATAGTGATTATTATAGCATTGCTACTACTCCATACAAGCTAATGATAGATTTATTTTCCTTAACGAATTCTGCGGTAGCAAGGAGCGGATACACGAGCACGAGTGGGCATGGAAACTTTTCGGCATGCTTTTTAGACAAAGACAGAAAGAGAAAAAAAAATGCTGTCAAAATATAAATAATCAGATAAATAAATAAACAAATAAATAAGAGAAAAAGAATAGGAGACAGGTTGAACACGCGCCGAGATAGATAGTTAGATAGGAGGTATTTAATATATATTATCAGATAGATAGATGGGTAGGAACGAATGTAGCTCTGTGAGAAGATAGGTATGAATATAGACATAAATAGATTGTGATAGATAGATAGAAATGAAGAGATTTTGATAAATCCGTACAGAGATGTGAACTGTTAAGTGCATATATAGTAACAGGCTGAAAGAGGTAAATAGATACAAATAAGCTGGGAGAGATGGATTGATACGAATAGGCTGAGAGAGGAAGATAGATACGAACAGGCTGAGAGAGGAAGATAGATACGAACAGGCTGAGAGAGGAAGATAGATACGAACAGGCTGAGAGAGGAAGATATATACGAACAGGCTGAGAGAGGAAGATAGATACGAACAGACCGAGAGAGGAAGATAGATACGAACAGGCTGAGAGAGGAAGATAGATACGAACAGGCTGAGAGAGGAAGATAGATACGAACAGGCTGAGAGAGGAAGATAGATACGAACAGGCTGAGAGAGGAAGATAGATACGAACAGGCTGAGAGAGGAAGATAGATACGAATAGGCTGTGAGAGGAAGATAGATACGAACAGACTGAGAGAGGAAGATAGATACGAACAGGCTGAGAGAGGAAGATAGATACGAACAGACTGAGAGAGGAAGATAGATATGAACAGACTGAGAGAGGTAGATTGATACGAACAGGCTGAGAGAGGAAGATAGATACGAACAGGCTGAGAGAGGAAGATAGATACGAATAGGCTGAGAGAGATGGATTGATACGAATAGGCTGAAAGAGGTAGATACGAACAGACTGAGAGAGATGGATTGATACGAACAGGCTGAAAGAGATGGATTGATACGAACAGGCTGAGAGAGATGGATTGATACGAACAGGCTGAGAGAGGAAGATAGATACGAACAGGTTGGGAGAGAGATAGATTGATGTGAATAGAACAAGTTAGATTCATAGATGTTGATAGACATTGATTGTAGGAACTAGCTGAGATAGATACAGAGATAGAGAAAAACAGGCTGAGATGGATTGATAGATATGAAGAGACCGAATTTGATAAATAGATTTTCATGAGTAGATAGATAGATAGATTGAAAGGAACAGGCTGAGATAAATATAGATAGGACAGGCAGGGATAGAATAGATCGAGCAATAGATAGATGGATAGACCAAGAAAAGAAACAAAACGAGACTGTAAAATTGAATGTTATGAGACAGTCGATCTCTCTCTCTCTACACACAATCCACCATTGTTGTGGTTCAAGGCGACATATTTAATAAACAAGTGCTCTCTGCATTTAAGACAAATAATTCCAACTTTTTATTCGTTTGCGTCCGTAAAAGTTTGTTTTTTTATTTATTGGCATATCAACCTTGTCTGGTTATTTAATGCCAAATCCATCCTTTTTTTTTTAGATGAACAGGAGTGGTACTATTTAACCCATAGATGGGAGGATAAGGGGGTTCATATCTTTGCCAAGAGTATTTGTCCGAAAGTGAACGTAATACCGCGAACTGGAGTTCGAACTCGCGTGCTACGATTCCACAGTCCAGCGTTTTTACCGTTACACCACTGGGATCCCCACTTCGCGTCTGTATGAAAGTGTGCCAATCACACGTAGGCACGTCTATATACAGTACAGTCAGTTCGACCCAATCCCTTATAAAAGTGAAAGAAGGCAACTTTAGTTTCTCTGATGCTTCCGCGTGGCTTTTATAGGTATAAGAATTCACTTACTACATGAAAAATAAAAGAAATAATCCCCGCTTCAATCAGTCCCTGATACTTCGCGAATGGACACGTCTACTTCGAATTCGAACGTTTATTGGCTGAGACGCCAACAGACAAGCTACATACTCGTCCACATTGTCGTCAGAGATGTGTTGGCGTGCGACCCAGGTACAATGATAGTTTGTCTAGTACAAGACTATTTTTATCGTGTGAGTACCAGGAGCTTCGAGTTCATCAATCGTGTACAAGATTAAACTATAATTGATGAGCTTGATTAAGATCGATATTATATTCAAACTGGTAATTGGTATATTTTCCGCTCTCTTTTGTTTATATAAAACTGATGTCACACACTCAAATACACACACATATACAGATGCATATATATATATATATATATATATATATATATTTTATGTACACATATCACACACACCCATATATATATATATATATATATATACTCATATCATTTGAATATATATATATATATATATATATATATAGAGAGAGAGAGAGAGAGAAGGAGAGAGAGAGAGAGAGAGACATACGCATAAATAAATATTTATATACATAAGCACACACGCACACACATATATGTATATATAAGTATACAAAGACATATGCACAAACATATAGAGACACATTTGTAGCCATTTACTTAACTTTTTGCTTTGATGTGGCACAAGGCCGTATGAATGCGGCACCCGATGAGACATGAATTCATTTGTGTAGATTTGCTAGTCTAGCTTACTAACCATAACACCACCCTATTGGTTGGTTGGTTAGGTTTTATGGCATACTAACATTTGTAGGTTATTTAACGTCAGATCGCTTTTTGTGCAAATATTCAGTTCTATTTCAAACAATTCATTTCAAGAATAAGTACACAGTTTAAATGTCAAAAAACATTTCTCTTTCAAGCTATTCGGTTATTTCAAACAGTTCTAATTCAGCCAATTCAGTTTAGATTTTGCTTACACACAGTTAAATATCAAAACAGTTCTATATTAAATAATTCAGTTTAGCTTAAGTACAGTTTCAATGTCAAAAACAGTTCCATTTCAAAAAATTCAGTTTAGCATAAATACGCAGTTTAAATGTAAGTACAGTTTAATTGTCAAAACATTTCTATTTCAAGCAATTCAGTTTAGTCAAACAGTTCTACTTTAAACAATCCAGTTTAGCGTGAGTACGCAGTTTAGTTCTATTTAACCCATAGATTGAGCCCTATCAGGTGCTACCATTCCAGGCCAAAGTTGACCTGGGAGCAATGGCAATGAAGGGGTTCTCTGCATTCCCCAAAGCCCCAGCATCACTATTACCTCACCCTTAGATTGCTTAGTGTCATAATCAGAACACTCGTTGTGGGGAGGGTCTTACTCCTCTGCAGAGTTGCAATCGGTGTATTTTACAGCCCAGCCGACAGCAATACACCACCTGAGACACACACACACATTCACACATTGACATACACACATATATAGTACAAGCTTCGGCGGTACATATACTATATTGACATATACACATATATAGAAGCTCACACATATGTGCACGTGTGAATGGGAATATATATATATATATATATATATATATATATATGTGAGTGTGTGTGTGTAGTCTGGAAAAAATATTGATTCTGAAGCGAAACTTCTATTTTTATCTTAAAGTTAAAGATTTGAATTAAGACATATGGAGAGCTGATCAACTTATGTAATAAAGTAATGATGTCTGCACGTCTACACAAGTCTGCGCTTATTTGAAAAAAAATGCTTTTTAATTTTGTATATATATATATATATATATATATATGTGTGTGTGTGTGTGTGAAAGGAAGGAGCTCTTATAGCTTTAAATAGTTCTAGATTTAATTATATCCGAGTATAAAGATCATCTGTTGATACGAATTGTGCTAAAAAAAGTACTGAGACTGAATCAGAATTTACATGATAGAAATTTAAAATGAATGAAGAAGTAACTTTTTCAAAACAGAACTTTAAGAATTCAATAGACCATTAGTTGAAGAAGTTCGATGTTTATTCTTTTGCTACAATGTTATACTGCACTGCCGTATTTCTTTTTGCGTCATCCAATTTTACTCATAAGATAAATTTTTATAATTTCGGAAACAAGAAAAAGTTATAGATTTATATTATTTTATTTGGTGAATATATTTCTAAAAAATTACACGTGCTTTAATTAATTAGTTTTATTTTAAACGAGTGATACTTAGATTTATGGATTTAGGCCTTTTTGCTTTTAGTCCAGATTGTTTGCCATATCCGATTATCTGCCCTTGCCTGTAGGATAAATTTTCCTGCCAATGGCTAGGAAGTGACTACACTAATTGCCATAGGGATTATTATCAGGTGTGCTATATTGCTGAATCTGTAACTTTGGCGTAAGTATTTATCTAAAACCTTTCCAATGCATTTCTATAGCAAAACCTTTGGTAATGCATTCTTTTAGTAATTCCCTTTCAATGAATTCCTATAGTAAAGCCCTATCAAATGCATTCCTATAGAAAAACCTTTGGTAGTGTATTCCACAGTAAATCCTTTTCCAATGTATTCGTACAGTAAATCCCAATCCTATGCATTTCTATAGAAAAATCTTTTTGTAATGCATTCCTTTCGTAATCGCTTTCCCATGAAACTCTATACTTAACCCTTTCGAATGCATTCCTGAAGTAAAGTCCTTTCGAATAAATTCATATGGTAAAACCCTTTCCAATTTTTCCCCCTCTAAAGCCCTTGTAATATATTCCTAAGGTAAATCCCTTTTAAATATATTCCTCTTGTGAAACCCTTTCCAGTACATCTTTTTAGTGAAGCTCTTTCCAATACATTCTTCTAGTATCTTGTATTAAAGCCCTTTCCAATGTATTTTTGTAGTAAAATCCTTTCCATTGCATTTTTTTTAGTGAAGTTCATTCCAATGCATTCTTCAAGTGTCTTGTATTGAAGCCCTTTCCAATGCAATCTTGTAAAACACTTTCCAATTCATTTTTGTAGTAAAACCTTTTGAAAGCATACTTGTTGTGAAGCTCTTTTCAAATGCATTCATATAGTAAAACCCTTTCCAATGAATTCATATAGTAAAACCCTTTCCAATGCATTCATATAGTAAAACCCTTTCCAATGCATTCATATAGTAAGCTCTTTCAAATGAATTCTTCTAGTATCTTGTATTGAAGTCCTTTCCAATGCAATCTTCTAATGAAAACCCTTCCAATGCATTCATATAATAAAACTTTCCAATGCATTCATATAGTAAAACCCCTTCCAATGCATTCTTATTGTAAATCCCTTTCCAATGTATTCATATAGTAAAACCCTTTCCGATTCATTCCAATCGTAAAACCCTTTCCAATGCATTCTTATTGTAAATCCCTTCCCAATGAATTCATATAGTAATACCCTTCCCAATGCATTCATATAGTAAAACCCTTTCCAATGCATTCATATAGTAAAACCCTTTCCAATACATTCTTATTGTAAATCCCATCCCTATGCATTCATATAGTAAATCCCTTTCAAAAGCATTCATATCGTAAAACCCTTTCAAATGCATTCATATAGTAAAATCCTTTCCAATGCATTCTTATTGTAAATCCCTTTCCAATGCATTCATATAGTAAAACCCTTACCAATGCATTCTTATTGTAAATCCGTTTCCAATGCATTCATATAGTAAAACAGTTCCCAATGAATTCTTATTGTAAATCCCTTTCCAGTGCATTCATACAATAAAACCATCTCCAATGCATTCATATAGTAAAACCCTTTCCAATGCAGTCTTATTGTAAATCCCATTCCAGTGCATTCATACAATAAAACCCTTTCCAATGCATTCATATAGTAAAACCCTTTCCAATGCATTCTTATTGTAAATCCCTTTCCAATGCATTCATACAATAAAACCCTTTCCAATGCATTCATATAGTAAAACCCTTTCCAATGCATTCTTATTGTAAATCCCATTCCAATGCATTTATATAATAAAACCCTTTCCAATGCATTCTTATTGTAAATCCCTTTCCAATGCATTCATATAGTAAAACCCTTTCCAATACATCCATATAGTAAAACCCTTTCCAATGCATTCTTATTGTAAATCCCTTTCCAATGCATACATATAGTAAAACCCTTTCCAATGCGTTCTTATTGTAAATCCCTTTCCAATGCATTCATATAGTAAAACTCTTTTCAATGCATTCTTATTGTAAATCCCTTTCCAATGCCTTTATATAGTAAATCCCTTGCCAATGAATTCTTATTGTAAATCCCTTTCCAATGCATTCATATAGTAAAACCCTTCCCAATGAATTCTTATTATAAATCCCTTTCCAATACATTCATATTGTAAAACCCTATCCAATGCATTCTTATTGTAAATCCCTTTCAAATGCATTCATATAGTAAAACCCTTTCCAATGCATTCTTATTGTAAATCCCTTCCGAATGCATTCATATAGAAAAACCCTTTTTAATGCATTCTTATTTTAAATCCCTTTCCAATGCATTCATACAATAAATCCCTTTCCAATGCATTCTTATTGGAAATCCCTTTCCAATGCATTCATATAGTAAAACCCTTTCCAATGCATTCATATAGTAAAACCCTTTCCAATGCATTCTTATTGTAAATCACTTTCCAGTGGATTCATACAATAAAACCCTTTCCAATGCATTCTTATTGTCAATCCCTTCCCAATGCATTTATATAGTAAAACACTTTCCAATGCGTTCTTATTGTAAATCCCTTTCCAATGCATTCATATAGTAAAACTCTTTTCAATGCATTCTTATTGTAAATCCCTTTCCAATGCATTCATATAAGTAAAACCCCTTCCAATGCATTCTTATTGTAAATCCCTTTTAAATGCTTTCATATAGTAAAACCCTTTCCAATGCATCCATATAGTAAAACCCTTTCCAATGCATTCTTATTGTAAATCACTTTCCAGTGCATTCATACAATAAAACCCTTTCCAATGCATTCATATAGTAAAACCCTTTCCAATGCATTCTTATTGTAAATCCCTTTCCAATGCATTCATATAGTAAAACCCTTTCCAATGCATTCTTATTGTAAATGCCTTCCCAATGCATTCATATAGTAAATCCCTTCCCAATGCATTCATATAGTAAAACCTTTTCCAATGCATTCTTCTTGTAAATCCCTTTCCAGTGCATTCATACAATAAAACCCTTTCCAGTGGATTCTTATTGTAAATCCCTTTCCAATGCATTCTTATAGTAAAACCCTTTCCAATGTATTCTTATTGTAAATCCCTTTCCAATGAATTCATATAGTAAAACCCTTTCCAATGTATTCTTATTGTAAATCCCTTTCCAATGCATTCATATAGTAAAACCCTTTCCAATACATCCATATAGTAAAACCCTTTCCAATGCATTCTTATTGTCAATCCCTTTCCAATGCATTCATATTGTAAAACCCTTTCCAATGCGTTCTTATTGTAAATCCCTTTCCAATGCATTCATATAGTAAAACTCTTTTCAATGCATTCTTATTGTAAATCCCTTTCCAATGCATTTATATAGTAAATCCCTTGCCAATGAATTCTTATTGTAAATCCCTTTCCAATGCATTCATATCGTAAAACCCTTCCCAATGAATTCTTATTATGAATCCCTTTCCAATACATTCATATTGTAAAACCCTTTCCAATGCATTCTTATTGTAAAACCCTTTACAATGCATTCTTATTGTAAAACCCTTTCCAATGCATTCTTAATGTAAATCCCTTTCAAATGCATTCATATAGTAAAACCCTTTCCAATGCATTCTTATTGTAAATCCCTTCCCAATGCATTCATATAGTAAAACCCTTTTTAATGCATTCTTATTGTCAATCCCTTTCCAATGCATTCATATAGTAAAACACGTTTCAATGCGTTCTTATTGTAAATCCCTTTCCAATGCATTCATATAAGCAAAACCCTTTCCAATGCATTCTTATTGTAAATCCCTTTTAAATGCTTTCATATAGTAAAACCCTTTCCAATTAATCCATATAGTAAAACCCTTTCCAATGCATTCTTATTGTAAATCACTTTCCAGTGCATTCATACAATAAAACCCTTTCCAATGCATTCATATAGTAAAACCCTTTTTAATGCATTCTTATTTTAAATCCCTTTCCAATGCATTCATACAATAAATCCCTTTCCAATGCATTCTTATTGGAAATCCCTTTCCAATGCATTCATATAGTAAAACCCTTTCCAATGCATTCATATAGTAAAACCCTTTCCAATGCATTCTTATTGTAAATCACTTTCCAGTGGATTCATACAATAAAACCCTTTCCAATGCATTCTTATTGTCAATCCCTTCCCAATGCATTTATATAGTAAAACACTTTCCAATGCGTTCTTATTGTAAATCCCTTTCCAATGCATTCATATAGTAAAACTCTTTTCAATGCATTCTTATTGTAAATCCCTTTCCAATGCATTCATATAAGTAAAACCCCTTCCAATGCATTCTTATTGTAAATCCCTTTTAAATGCTTTCATATAGTAAAACCCTTTCCAATGCATCCATATAGTAAAACCCTTTCCAATGCATTCTTATTGTAAATCACTTTCCAGTGCATTCATACAATAAAACCCTTTCCAATGCATTCATATAGTAAAACCCTTTCCAATGCATTCTTATTGTAAATCCCTTTCCAATGCATTCATATAGTAAAACCCTTTCCAATGCATTCTTATTGTAAATGCCTTCCCAATGCATTCATATAGTAAATCCCTTCCCAATGCATTCATATAGTAAAACCTTTTCCAATGCATTCTTCTTGTAAATCCCTTTCCAGTGCATTCATACAATAAAACCCTTTCCATTGGATTCTTATTGTAAATCCCTTTCCAATGCATTCTTATAGTAAAACCCTTTCCAATGTATTCTTATTGTAAATCCCTTTCCAATGAATTCATATAGTAAAACCCTTTCCAATGTATTCTTATTGTAAATCCCTTTCCAATGCATTCATATAGTAAAACCCTTTCCAATACATCCATATAGTAAAACCCTTTCCAATGCATTCTTATTGTCAATCCCTTTCCAATGCATTCATATTGTAAAACCCTTTCCAATGCGTTCTTATTGTAAATCCCTTTCCAATGCATTCATATAGTAAAACTCTTTTCAATGCATTCTTATTGTAAATCCCTTTCCAATGCATTTATATAGTAAATCCCTTGCCAATGAATTCTTATTGTAAATCCCTTTCCAATGCATTCATATCGTAAAACCCTTCCCAATGAATTCTTATTATGAATCCCTTTCCAATACATTCATATTGTAAAACCCTTTCCAATGCATTCTTATTGTAAAACCCTTTACAATGCATTCTTATTGTAAAACCCTTTCCAATGCATTCTTAATGTAAATCCCTTTCAAATGCATTCATATAGTAAAACCCTTTCCAATGCATTCTTATTGTAAATCCCTTCCCAATGCATTCATATAGTAAAACCCTTTTTAATGCATTCTTATTGTCAATCCCTTTCCAATGCATTCATATAGTAAAACACGTTTCAATGCGTTCTTATTGTAAATCCCTTTCCAATGCATTCATATAAGCAAAACCCTTTCCAATGCATTCTTATTGTAAATCCCTTTTAAATGCTTTCATATAGTAAAACCCTTTCCAATTAATCCATATAGTAAAACCCTTTCCAATGCATTCTTATTGTAAATCACTTTCCAGTGCATTCATACAATAAAACCCTTTCCAATGCATTCATATAGTAAAACCCTTTCTAATGCATTCTTATTGTAAATCCCTTTCCAATGCATTCATATAGTAAAACCCTTTCCAATGCATTCTTATTGTAAATCCCTTTCCAATGCATTCATATAGTAAAACCCTTTCCAATGCATTCTTATTGTAAATGCCTTTCCAATGCATTCATATAGCAAATCCCTTCCCAATGCATTCATATAGTAAAACCTTTTCCAATGAATTCTTCTTGTAAATCCCTTTCCAGTGCATTCATACAATAAAACCCTTTCCAGTGCATTCTTATTGTAAATCCCTTTCCAATGCATTCATATAGTAAAACCCATTCCAATGCATTCTTATTGTAAATCCCTTTAAAATGCATTCAAACAATAAATCCCTTTCCAATGCATTCTTATTGTAAATCCCTTTCCAATGCATTCATATAGTAAAACCCTTTCCAATGCTGTCTTATTGTAAATCCCAATCCAGTGCATTCATACAATAAAACCTTTCCAATGCCTTCATAAAGTAAAATCCTTTCCAATGCATTCCTATTGTAAATCCCTTTCCAATGCATTCATATAGTAAAACCCTTTCCAATGCATTCATACAATAAAACCCTTTCCAATGCATTCATATAGTAAAACCTTTTCCAATGCATTCTTCTTTTAAATCTTTTTCCAGTGCATTCATACAATAAAACCCTTTCCAGTGCATTCTTATTGTAAATCCCTTTCCAATGCATTCATATAGTAAAACCATTTCCAATGCATTCTTATTGTAAATCCCTTTCCAATGCATTTATATAGTAAAATCCTTTCCAATGCATTCTTATTGTAAATCCCTTTCCAATGCATTCATATAGTAAAACCCTTTACAATGCATTCTTATTGTAAATCCATTCCCAATGCATTCATATAGTAAAACCCTTTCCAATGCATTCTTATTGTTAATCCCTTTCCAGTGCATTAATACAATAAATACCTTTCCAATGCATTCATATAGTTAAACCCTTTCCAATGCATTCTTATTGTAAATCCCTTTCCAATGCATTCATATAGTAAAACCCTTTACAATGCATTCTTATTGTAAATCCCTTCCCAATGTATTCATATAGTAAAACCCTTTCCAATGCATTCTTATTGTTAATCCCTTTGCAGTGCATTAATACAATAAATCCCTTTCCAATGCATTCTTATTGTAAATCCCTTTCCAATGCATTCATATAGCAAAACCCTTTCCAATGAATTCATATAGTAAAACCCTTTCCAATGCATTCTTATCGTTAATCACTTTCCAGGGGATTCATACAATAAAACCCTTTCCAATGTATTCACATAGTAAAACCCTTTCCAATAAATTCTTATTGTAAATCCCTTTCCAATACATTCATATTGTAAAACCTTTTCCAATGCATTCTTATTGTAAATCCCTTTCCAATGCATTCATAGAAGTAAAACCCTTTCCAATGCATTCTTATTGTAAATCCCTTTCAAATGCGTTCATATAGGAAAACCCTTTCCAATTCATCCATATAGTAAAGACCTTTCCAATGCATTCTTATTGTAAATCCCTTTCCAGTGCATTCATACAATAAAACCCTTTCCAATGAATTCATGTAGTAAAACCCTTTCCAATGCATTCTTATTGTAAATCCCTTTCCAATGCATTCATATAAGTAAAACTCTTTCCAATTCATTCTTATTGTAAATCCCTTTCCAATGCATTCATATAGTAAAACCCTTTCCAATGCGTTCTTCTTTTAAATCACTTTCCAATGCATTCATATAGTAAAACCCTTTACAATGCATTCTTATTGTAAATCCCTTCCCAATGCATTCATATAGTAAAACCCTTTCCAATGCATTCTTATTGTAAATCCCTTCTCAATGCATTCATATAGTAAATCCCTTCCCAATGCATTCATATAGTAAAACCCTTTCCAATGCATTCTTATTGTAAATCCCTTTCCAGTGCATTCATACAATAAAACCCTTTCCAATGCACTCTTATTGTAAATCCCTTCCCAATGCATTCATATAGTAAAACCCTTTCCAATGCATTCTTATTGTAAATCCCTTCTCAATGCATTCATATAGTAAATCCCTTCCCAATGCATTCATATAGTGAAACCTTTTCCAATGCATTCTTATTGTAAATCCCTTTCCAGTGCATTCATACATTAAAACCCTTTCCAGTGCATTCTTATTGTAAATCCCTTTCCAATGCATTCATATAGTAAAACCCTTTCCAATGCATTCTTATTGTTAATCCCTTCCCAATGCATTCATATAGTAAAACCCTTTCCAGTGCATTCTTATTGTAAATCCCTTTCCAATGCATTCATATAGTAAAACCCTTTCCAATGCATTCTTATTGTTAATCCCTTTCCAATGCATTCATATAGTAAAATCCTTTCCAATGCATTCTTATTGTAAATCCTTTCCCAATGCATTCATATAGTAAAACCCTTTCCAATGCGTTCTTATTGTAAATCCCTTCCCAATGCATTCATATAATAAAACCCTTTCCAATGCATTCTTATTGTAAATCCCTTCCCAATGCATTCGTATACTAAATCTCTTCTCAATGCATTCATATAGTAAAACCCTTTCCAATGCATTCTTATTGTAAATCCCTTCCCAATGCAATCATATAGTAAAACCCTTTCCAATGCATTCTTATTGTAAATCCCTTCTCAATGCATTAATATAGTAAAACCTTTTCCAATGCATTCTTATTGTAAATCCCTTTCCAGTGCATTCATACAATAAAACCCTTTCCAGTGCATTCTTATTGTAAATCCCTTTCCAATGCATTCATATAGTAAAACCCTTTCCAATGCATTCTTATTGTAAATCCCTTTCCAACGCATTCATATAGTAAAATCCTTTCCAATGCATTCTTATTGTAAATCCCTTTCCAATGCATTCATATAGTAAAACCCTTTCCAATGCATTCTTATTGTAAATCCCTTTCCAATGCATTCATATAGTAAATCCCTTTCCAATGCATTCTTATTGTAAACCCCTTCACAATGCAATCATATAATAAAACCCTTTCCAATGCATTCTTATTGTAAATCCCTTCCCAATGCATTCGTATAGTAAATCCCTTCTCAATGCATTCATATAGTAAAACCCTTTCCAATGCATTCTTATTGTAAATCCCTTTTCAATGCATTCATATAGTAAAACCCTTTCCAATGCATTCATATAGTAAAACCCTTTCCAATGCATTCTTATTGTAAATCCCTTTCCAATGCATTCATATAGTAAAACCCTTTCCAATGCTTTCTTATTGTAAATCCCTTTCCAATGCATTCATATAGTAAAACCCTTTCCAATGCTTTCTTATTGTAAATCCCTTTCCAATGCATTCATATAGTAAAACCCTTTCCAATGTTTTCATTTAGTAAAACCCTTTCCAATCCATTCTTATTGTAAATCCCTGCCCAATGCATTCATATTGTAAAACCCTTTTCAATGCATTCATATAGTAAAACCCTTTCCAATGCATTTATATAGTAAAACCCTTTCCAATGCATTCTTATTGTAAATCCCTTTCCAATGCATTTATATAGTAAAACCCTTTCCAATGCGTTCTTATTGTAAATCCCTTTCCAATGCATTGATATAGTAAAACCCTTTCCAATGCATTCATATAGTAAAACCCTTTCCATTGCATTCTTATTGTAAATCCCTTTCCAGTGCATTCATACAATAAAACCCTTTCCGATGCATTCATATAGTAAAACCTTTTCCAATTCATTCATATTGTAAATCCCTTTCCAATGTATTCATATAGTAAAACCTTTTCCAATGTATTCTTTTTTTAAATCCCTTTTCAGTGCATTCATACAATAAAACCCTTTCCAATGCATTCTTATTGTAAATCCCTTACCAATGCATTCATATAGTAAAACCCTTTCCAATGCATTCTTACTGTAAATCCCTTTCCCGTGCATCCATATAGTAAAACTCCTTTCCAGTGCATTCATATAGTAAAACCCTTTCCAATGCATTCATATAGTAAAACCCTTTCCAATGCATTCTTATTGTAAATCCCTTTCCAACGCATTCATATAGTAAAATCCTTTCCAATGCATTCTTATTGTAAATCCCTTTCCAATGCATTCATATAGTAAAACCCTTTCCAATGCATTCTTATTGTAAATCCCTTTCCAATGCATTCATATAGTAAATCCCTTTCCAATGTATTCTTATTGTAAACCCCTTCACAATGCACTCATATAATAAAACCCTTTCCAATGCATTCTTATTGTAAATCCCTTCCCAATGCATTCGTATAGTAAATCCCTTCTCAATGCATTCATATAGTAAAACCCTTTCCAATGCATTCTTATTGTAAATCCCTTCTCAATGCATTCATATAGTAAAACCCTTTCCAATGCATTCATATAGTAAAACCCTTTCCAATGCATTCTTATTGTAAATCCCTTTCCAATGCATTCATATAGTAAAACCCTTTCCAATGCTTTCTTATTGTAAATCCCTTTCCAATGCATTCATATAGTAAAACCCTTTCCAATGCTTTCTTATTGTAAATCCCTTTCCAATGCATTCATATAGTAAAACCCTTTCCAATGTTTTCATTTAGTAAAACCCTTTCCAATCCATTCTTATTGTAAATCCCTGCCCAATGCATTCATATTGTAAAACCCTTTTCAATGCATTCATATAGTAAAACCCTTTCCAATGCATTTATATAGTAAAACCCTTTCCAATGCATTCTTATTGTAAATCCCTTTCCAATGCATTTATATAGTAAAACCCTTTCCAATGCGTTCTTATTGTAAATCCCTTTCCAATGCATTGATATAGTAAAACCCTTTCCAATGCATTCAAATAGTAAAACCCTTTCCAATGCATTCTTATTGTAAATCCCTTTCCAGTGCATTCATACAGTAAAACCCTTTCCGATGCATTCATATAGTAAAACCTTTTCCAATTCATTCATATTGTAAATCCCTTTCCAATGTATTCATATAGTAAAACCCTTTCCAATGTATTCTTTTTTTAAATCCCTTTTCAGTGCATTCATACAATAAAACCCTTTCCAATGCATTCTTATTGTAAATCCCTTACCAATGCATTCATATAGTAAAACCCTTTCCAATGCATTCTTACTGTAAATCCCTTTCCCGTGCATCCATATAGTAAAACTCCTTTCCAGTGCATTCATATAGTAAAACCCTTTCCAATGCATTCATATAGTAAAACCCTTTTCCAATGCATTCATATAGTAAAACCCTTTCCAATGCATTCACATCGTAAAACTCTTTCTAGTGCATTCATACAATAAAACCCTTTCCAATGCATTCATATAGTAAAACCCTTTCCAATGCATTCTTATTGTAAATCCCTTTCAAATGCATTCATATAAGTAAAACCCTTTCCAATGCATTCTTATTGTAAATCCCTTTCCAGTGCATTCCTAAAATAAAACCCTTTCCAATGCATTCATATAGTTAAACCCTTTCCAATGCATTCTTATTGTAAATCCCTTTCAAATGCATTCATATACTAAATCCCTTTCCAATGTATTCCAATAATAAAACCTTTTGTAATAAATAATCATCAAGTCGTGCTTATAACACAAATTCTCTTGAATATTTCACACAATCCACTTCTATCTGTTTTCACTCCCAGTGAGTCCTCAGGACAACAACAGCGTCTTCTTTGAGCTGATAAATGTAATTGCTTCTTGGTAAAACATTAGTTTGTCAATGTGTAAGATTTCACGAAAGAACGACGCTTATCAGTTCATCCTTGTTTCTCCCGCAGTTCTCAGCATGTCTTTTTCATCTTATTTGGAATAGTTGGTGTGATAAAAGATAAATGGCCGTAGAACATGTAGAATCATTTTCATCAAGTTTTTTCTCTTAATGCTTCGTAAAAGTACTGGCAGTGCAGCCATACAAAAGTAATAGCACAGCTACAGCTGAGAAGAAAACTTTTATTTCATCAGGAGATAATATTTTCATAGAATCGATAGTATATATAGCAGTCCATGATTTTCTTAGGCGCATATTGACATCCTTTTACGTAGATGAGATATTGCTACCAAGTTATGCGAAATGTTCTACTGACTTCATAGGTTTGCAATTTAATGTGGATATGATACCATCTTGTTTAAAACACATGAACTCTGCATTATCTGAGTTCACGTTGAGGCCAATGCCATTTTCTGCCTGCTTGAGGTTATAACAGCAGACTTTATGCTTGATCAGGTGTTTTTGTGAGAAGCTCTAGATCATCTGCATAGTCTGCATTTGTAATAGTTCTTTCAGGATATCGTCTACTTCTAGCATTTTTTTAAAAGTGGGAAACAATTTTTCTTCATTAGACCTACTGACGTTCGCAGTACGGAATCTAGACAGATTATTAATAGAAGTGGTGCTAATGTTTCTTTTTGCAAGACTCCGGCATCAGTGTCAAAGAAACCAGTGTCACCATCGAATGGGTGACCCATTCCGTTCGGTGTTTTGGTAGAGCATCATTAAAGTGGTAACAATTTCTTTGGAGGAACAATCAGCTAAAATTATTTGCTTCATCTTTCCTCTGAGTATGGAATAAAATGCCTTGGATAAATCTATAAAACAAAAGTGTTGCCTTGAGATTTTTTTGCACGTACTCCTTCGATGACTCACTGTATAATCCAAATCTTAGAAATTGTGGATCGATTTCTCCGAAAACTGTTCTGATTTTTCCCAAGAATTTGTTCAGCTTCAGGTCGGATACAATTGAGAAGCAGGGCATTATAAAGTTTAGCAATGTGAGTTATGCCTCTACAATTCTTGGTGATTCTGAGAACGCTTTTCTTGGAAAAGGAGAAGATGCAACCTTTTATTTATTTCTCAATCGTATTTTGTTTATACCCAGTGTTGCATAAACGAGGAAGTATGTCGTCAAATTTCCTTGTCTTCCATACTTCAGGAGGTATTTCGTCGAGGCCTGCTGCTTTTCTGCTTTCGATTGTTTTAAGAACTACGTCAAGTTCATCCTCTGTAAATTTCAAAATTTGATGTTTAGTTGGCTGTTAATTTCTTCACCAGGTTTTACATGGGCTTCCATCCAGAAAAAAAAACTGAATATGAGCACAGGTAAACGTTGTGGAAAATAACAATAAAGATGAAGACAATAGTCCGAAAACCCTTAATGATAAAAATAATTTTTTGACTTCTTAAGTCCTTCTTTTTGACTTGTAGCTTTTAGTTTTCATCTCAAGATGTTTATTCTTCAGTTACATTCATTCACTGCTTGCAATGCCAACTGAGATTTTTAAAATCTTCGACGGAATTTCTGATTTAATTGATTTGATCACGAATGTATCTTAGTTATTCTTTTTGGTGTATTTTAGTTCTTTCTGACTTTTTAAAAAAAGTTTCTACGAATCGGTGTTGTGTTTCTTTTATCAAGATACTTAATGCAATTCAGTTTTTCTCTAACTCCTTTTGACCCCCACGAAACTACATTTAGCTATTAGTTTGGGTGGTGGTGTATAGTGGCTCGTACCACTTGACTTCCGGTATTGAGAAAGCAGAAGTTGAAAGAGAAGCAGAGAGACATCTCTGAAAGGACGTTGGTCAGTAGTAAGACCAACTTCGGACATAACACCTACAGCAAGAGACTTATAATACTAGTCGGACTGTACTACTTGAGTTAATAAATGATTAACTCTATTTCACGGTGTATCTTTTCCTTGTCACGATACAACAAGAGGTATACACTCAGCTGCTGCGACGTGGTGGGAGGTAAGTTTTTTTTAAATATGTCATTCAGATGTCTCCTGAAGAGTAGGAAACTTGTTTCTCTTACCGAATGGTGATTGCATTTATTTCTATTGGCAACAGTGGACCAATGATGTCGTTAAGATTTACCTGTTTGCTTCTAATTTCTACGTAGACTGAAGCGAAGCTTAACTGAAACGATTCTGTGTTCAGAAGATACTCCCTCAAAAGAAGAGTATGTGTGATGGAACTACTGCGTCTGCTCATTGTGCATTATGTGTACTTTGTACATTTTATAGCACTTTTGCATATTCTGGTGCACTGCAGTGTTAGACCTAACGTTATCGCATTCTGCAGATGCACACGTCCGAGTGGTGGCGGTATCACAAGTTCAAAGAAAAGATACACTCAAATTTTGAAGGATATGTATTACTCATGGAGCAGGGGCTATTACATTCTGGAATCTTTAGGTTTGGTTTGGTTTCTTTGTTTAATGGCATATCAATCTTTGTAGGTTATTTAATACCAAAGCCATTCTCCTTGAAGGACAGTAGTGGAACTATTTAATTTACAGCTAGGAGGATAAAGGGGTTCATACCTGTCCAAAGGGTATTTGCCCGAAAGTGAACGTTCTAGCGCGACTGTAGTACGAACTCACTACGATTCCGCAGTCCATCGCTTTAACCATTACACCACGAGGACACCCCCACCTGGAATCTTTAGATAACTCTGCTCCGCCCTCTTTTTGTGTGACGGGAACTCTAACCTGCCACCGGTACTATCTCTAGAACCACGAACAAATTTTTTTTCTACGTATCTTCTGTTCACTTCTTGTTAGTACAAGTGGCTCCGGACTTTTGTCCACTTGGAAACGAGGCTGGCTTTTAGAGTCTTTGCCGGGGGTTGCCAAGTCTTCAAGTATTTTCAGGATCATTCCACCCGACGCGAGGTATAAGAAGTTTTTGGCGATTTTCTGTTTCTTTGTTCCGTATCACGCTAGTAGCCTCGTGCTCATTTAAGGTTGCAAGGTCGCTTCGTTCAAAACTCGTCGACCTACTGCCCAGCCAGGCAGGTGGTGGGTGAGTGAACTATTTCCTTTTCCCTCGTATTGTCACATACCACATGGGCACGCTTACCTGCACGCACACACACACACATATATATACACACGGATATACATGTATATTTATATATACTACCGCACGACGTCACATGCGCTTCAGTTTATGGCACTGTTTCTCACTTTAAGCTGGTTGGTTGGGTTTTATGGCATATCAACCTTTGCAGTTCAATTTCAAACAATTCAGTTAGCAAAAGCACGCAGTTTAAATGTAAGTACAGTTTTGTTATGAAAAACATATCTATTTCAAGCTATTCAGTTTAGTCAAGCAGTTCTATTTTAGCTAATTCAGTTTAGCATAAGTACAGATTTTGTTTACACACACTTAAATGTCAAGACAGTTCTATATTAAACAATTTAGTTTCGTGTAAGTACAATTTCAATATCAAAAAACAGTTCCATTTCAAATAATTCCGTTTAGCATAGGCACGCAGTTTAAATGCTAAAAAACATTTCTATTTCAAGCTATTTAGTTTACTCAAACAATTCAGTTTAGTCTGAGTTTGCAGTTAGTTCTATTTAACCCATAGATAGGGCCATTATAAAGTGCTACCACTCCGAGTCAGAGTGGACCTGGGAGCAATGGCAATAAAGGGATGCTTCGCATTCCCCAAAGCCCCAGCATTGCTGGAGCCTCACCTTCAGATTGTTTAGTGTCATCTCAGGACACTCTCTCTGCAGATGTGCAATCAGTGTATTATTCAGCCCCAGCCGACTGGGCAATACACGTAAGCGAACACTGCTTTTGAGTTATTTGGGTGGATGTAGGTTCATAGTTTTCCTTTTCATTTTTGAAATATTGTGTTTAGGCATACAAGCTTGTTCTCGAGAGAAAACTCTGCAAGATATTTACCCTTTACTGTTTGAGGAATTATGAGAACAGAATTTATCGTTTTCGTTTTTACCGATGATGAGCATTCACCGGGGAGTCAGAATGTTGTGTTTGATATGTGTCGGACAAGGCCAGAAGGTTTATTATAGAAGGTGGTAATGTTTGTTTCATCGCTGACATTAGTGGGACTATAACACGAGACGATTGTTGTGCAAGGGTTGCGATTGAGTGGAACATGCATAATTTCTCGTCGGCTGGGCTTTAGAATAAAGCGACCACTTCTTTGCAGTGGGAAAAGACCCCCCCCACTACGAGTGTGCGGGATACGACGCTAAACAATCTGATTGTGAGGCTCCAGTAATGCCGGAGGTTTGTGGAATGCGGAGTACTCCTTTATTGTCATCGCTCCCTGGTCCACTCTGGCCCAGAATGGTAGCACCTGATAGGGGCTTATCTATAGGTTAAATAGTACTAAACTGTGTATTTGAACTAAACTGAATTGTTTGAAATAGAACTGTTTATATGTATAAAATGGATTTGGCATTAAATAACCTACAATGGTTGATGTGCTATAAAACCATTATTCTCGGTTGGATTTTCTCGATGCAATTTAGGGATTCTAAGGCATGTGGACTGAGAAGCATTCTTACACCTCCTATAGCGACATTGACGGAGTTTTTCATGCAGATGCTGACAAGATTCATGGTATTTTAGTTCTAGTTTACAATGATAATATCTATATAAGAATTCCTACATTTATATGATGTCAATATTCTTTTCGGCTACAGATGCAGAAAGCTCGAGTAGTTGGTTTATTGTGTTTAGTGTCCTGGCATTAAAACTTACGAGATTGTCATTATTCTCGCCTCAAAATAAGTTTGGGCTAGGCTCTTTAACTGATTTTTCGAGTACTAGGGCCAGAGAGCTCAGACTTCAGCAGAAAGTGGCCCTTGCTGGCTTGTCTGAAGGGCGATGCGGTTTGGACATTTCCTTTTTTATTTGAGTCATATGTCATTTTCTGGTGGCTATTTTTCTCATAAATAGACGCCAACCTTTATAAATGAACTGCTGTAGTTTTCTGGCTGAACTATTTTATCTTGGCATGAAGTTCCTTCACCCAGCAGCAAGTGAAGTGCACCGTTGACTGCTGTTAGGGTCATCAGCCAAACTTCACGTCCACCATATTGCATCCCATAGTTTCCCGCGTTACATGCTTTTATACTTTTCTCCTCACATAGAATTTGTTTGGTGTGGTTTCTTCGTTTAATGGCATATCAAACTTAGTGTGTTATTTTATACTAAAGCCATCCTTGTGGAAGAACATCAGTGACACTATTTAACTAATAGGTGGGTAGAGGATAAAGGATTTAATACCTTTTTTTTTTTATTCGGTATTAGTTCAGAAGAGAAGTAATAGCTCAACTGGAGTTCGAACTCGCTAACTTCGAGGCCTCAGTCGTGCAATTTATCCATTACGCCACTGCGACAACCTCTCCTTGAGAATCTGATATCCAGTGACTGGCCGGAGCAATATGGCTGAATGATAATGGGGGTCACAACATCTAGAGTTTTATCTGTTATTGTGGTGGACTAATTTACCGTACTACACTTGTATTATTTTGATAGTGTGAGTTTTCATCAACATTTTTTTTTCAGTTCACATCATTGGCTTATAGGGACTATTGCTACAAGACATGCTATTTAATCTAGAGTATGTATGTAACATTTTTGCAACGCATTCGTATAGTAAATAACTCTTTCGTTTGGGACTGTAAAATACACCGGCTGCATCTCAACATAGGGATAAGACCCCTCACCACAACGGGTGTCCTAGATATGACATTTAAAAACATCCAGTGGTGAAGCTCGTGAATTGGGGAATTTGGAGTATCCCTTCCTTGCCATCGCTTCCAGGTCCACGCTGGCACGGAATGCTAGCACCTGATAGAGTCCTATCTATGGGTCAAATAGAACTATTTGACATTTAAACTGTGTGCAAAAATGACTTGATCATATTTCAGATCATTAGTCAAACATTTATTTTTCTAATAAATTCTGATGTTCAATTGAATTGTTTGTGATACAAACCAATACTCTGAATTATTTAACTGTGCTAATGAATAAGTGATGTTAAAAAGAATTAATAGTGTTACATAGCAATATTTGAAAACTTTTAATTGTGAGCCTAAATTGAATTGTTATTATTATATAGCGATAGTTGAAACCATTTAGTTATGTGCAAATAAAACTATTGATGTTAATTAGCAATATTTAAAAACCATTTAAATGAGTGCCAAAAAATGAAGTATACTAAATAGAACTCGTTAGAATTCTTGGAACCATTTTACTGTATGTAAACAATGATAATCTTTGTGTGCAAATAAATGAACTCTGGCTCGTTTAAAGACGTTATCTACAAAGTACGCATTAACAAATATATATAGGAGGTGCCCGTGGTGTAATAGTTATCGTCGCAGGATGTGGACACGACGACACGAGTTCAAATCCTGGACGAGCCTGATTGCATTTCACAGAGCACTAATACCCTTGGGAAAGGTATGAATCCAATTATTCTCCCTCCAGCTATGGATAAATAGTAGGACAGACTAGGTTCTTCAGCCTTGGTGAGGCGACTAGTCTAGGAGAAGGAAAACTCTGAATTCAAACCTGTTAAACTCCGCTTAAAAACTGACCTTGTGTCATATCTTGCCCGAGCGGAGGGGTTGGGTAAATATGATTAACAAATATATATGTATAAAGACGATTTGATATTACATAAACCAGAATGGTTAATATGCCATGGAACCCAACCATACCAAATCATAGAGCAAAATCCTTTCGAGTGCATTTTTATAGTTAGACCATTTACCAATGCATTCCTATAGTAAAATCTTAACTAAAAGCATTATGTCTGAGTTATTATAACACTGTCAGTTATCAAACTAAATGAAGTATTCTGAAATAACAATTACTTTGATGGTTGCTCTTCATAGAAAAGGGAATGTCTTTGTGTGACACTATGAGTTGGATATATGCACATACATGTATACACACGTGTGTGTGTGCACCCATACATGTGTGCGTGTGTGTGTGTGTATATATATGTGTGTGTGTGTGTATATATACGCCCACGCACATGTGTGTGCACACACACACAAACACACACCTCCATACACATATATATGTGGCAAGATGAGTTAGATTCGGCCTGGGTATCAAATTTCAAATGTGAGGAAAATCCATTAACTAGATTAAGGAAATCTAGATAAGAAAATGTTTATGCATATGGCCACAGACGTGGGTAAGTGTTAAGTACTTGTCAGGTACTGGGCAAAAACTCAAAAGGGTCTGAATTTAATTTCCTTGTATCGGAGACGGCCCGTCTAGGAAATATTTTTATGTCCAGTTTTTTTAAAGAGAGAAATGGCTCCCAAAATGGTTATGGGTTTATTCGTGGGTGTCCCATTAGCCGGAAACAATAATGAAACATTCTGTATATATACAGGTGCATTTTGGGTCCAAGCAGTCAGACTTAGTTTGGGTTCGAGGAAAGTTGATTAGGCCGGGACAAAGAAACAACGAACAGCGACACTACCAGCCGGACCCAGTTAGTTAAGATAATCTTTTGCCAGCCGAAACTCAAAATAGAATTAATTATCCACTAAGTGTTACACGCTCCCCATCATCCCTTGACGTTTTAACCACAAGATGTTGTGTTTTTGTTCTTTTCTCTGTGAACCTGCTTCTCGCTTGATCCGGCCCCACATAAGTTCTCGACGGGGATTTAGTAACTTATGCAACGAGCTGCAGAAGCGGGTATTATCCCATTTGGCTTTCAGATGATTTGTTAAGAATATTTTTATTAAGCTAAAAAAAAGTGGTGAGTGACTGATTAAACTATTTCCACAATTTTTCTTGAAACATAAAAAAATCGAAAAAGATAATTCAATAATTAATACATACATTTTCTCCCTACAAAACGAAAACAGAATACGCACAGTTGCTCACTTAGTGATCTTGATTTCTATTACTTTCACGTTATTCCTCCATAAACCCACTCCCATATCTCGATAGAACTTGTGGTAGAGGTGTTCTGTGTTATCTCAAAACAATTGCCAAAATATTTCAGAACAGTGGACAGAGAATTAAGTTTTTTATTATGATACATTACGATATTATAAAGCGGTAAGTTTACTATCTTTGACGGTATGCTGTGCTCAGTTCAACTATCAAAATACACACCATTGTATGTTTAAGTACAAGGGTCATTAAAAAATTTTAAGCTTCACCCAGAGACATAGCTAAACATTTTTGTTGTGGTAACATGGCCAAGTGGGTAGTGTTCGCCAATGGTCCGGGCGACCTGGGTTCAATACCAGGTCGCGTCATACCAAAAACTTTAAAAATAGTACTTGATACCTCCTTGCTTAACACCAAGGGTAAAGTGGAGCAATCCAAGGAAAGGAGTAGCACTCTCCCCTACACCTTGGTGTAGTAGCTATTGAAAACGGAGCCTTCTGGTCACCCTCGACTACGGTCGCCTAGTTTACTTTTTACTCCTTATACATCAGATTTTTGTCTTAATTTCTCTGTAGGTGAGAATCATTCGAAGGTGACAGGTGTTCGACCAATCTAAGATCTTAGTAAGGCTTACTGCTTTTCGAACGACCCTTGTACGTGTAGTGCCTTTCTTTTTCTTATTTTCTAGTGTGCGTTTACGCGGGCATGTTGAATTTTCTTATAAATCTGCCCGTTAAGCTTTGTGTAACTACACGCGCATGGTTCGCTCCGCGTAGGCTCGTTTCTGAGGTCAAACTGACAAAACCGACGCTTAAAATATTCAGAGCCTGGCGGTGTTTTATTTTCGAGAGTAAATCATGTCATCGGTTTCCTTTGTTCATTGAATAGTTTTAAGGTGAAAGGGTTAGCGAATATATAAGTAGTTTAAACAAAACGAGAGGGCTTTTCGGTGTTGAAGATTTCGCGGTCGGAGCTGCATGAGGCTCTTATCGAATCGCCGTTGACTTACACACGTGCAGATTAATTTGCATATGAATATAAGCTCGAAGCTCTGTAAGCTCACGAGTTAAAACAAGTGGAAGGAACTTCAAGTTAGAAGGATTCGCCTTATAATTCTTATTTACCAAGCTTTGCTTTGTTTGTCATTCTATATTTTCTTAACTTCGAGAGCACGGATAGCATATGGTACTATTTACCAACCCCTCCGCTCGGGCAGGATATGACACAAGGCCAATTTTTAAGCGGAGTTTAACAGGTTTTAATTCAGAGCTTTCCTTCTCCTAGACTAGTTGCCTCACCAAGGCTGAAGAACCTAGTCCGTCCTACTATTTTACCCATAGCTGGAGGGAGAATAAGGGGGTTCATACCTTTCCCAAGGGTATTTGCCCGAAAGTGAACGTAATAGCGCGACTGGAGTACGAACTCGCGTACTACGATTCCGCAGTGCATCGCTTTAACCATTACACCACGAGGACACCCCTACGGATAGCATATGGTACAGGGTCAATTTTTAAGCTGTATAAAGCTGGTTTAAATTCACGATTTTCCTTATCCTAGATCAGTTGCTTAACCAAGGCTAAAGAAAGCAGTCTGCCCTACTATTTACCCCGAGCTGGTGGCAGAACAGATGCATTCATATCATTGCTAAGGGCATAAGCACGAAATGAAACGGAAACAATTTCGTTTTCGTTTGGTTAGGTTTGGTTTTATAGTATATCAACTATTGCAGTTTATTTAATGCCAATTTCATTTTTATGCATATAAACAAGTCTATTTCAAACAATTCAGTTAAGCATAAGTACACAGTTTCAATGTCAAAAACACTTCTATTTCAAACAATTCAGGTTAGCATAAGTACGTAATTTGAATGTCAAAACAGTTCGATTTCAAGCAATTCAGTTCAGCATAAGTACATGGTTTAGTTCTATTTGACCCATCGATAAGACACTATCAGGTGTTGCCACTCAATTCAGTTTAGTATGGCCATGATGGTTTGAGTGTTCGCCAATGGCCAGGGAGACCTGGGTTCAATCCCAGGTCGAGTCATACCAAAGATTCAAAAAATGGTACTTGATGCCTCTTTGCTTAACACTCAGCATTATAAGGTATGGATCAAGGTTAAAGTGGAACAATCCAGGGAAAAGAGTGGCGCCCTCCCCTACACCTTGGTGTAGTAGTTATCGAAAAGGGAACTGTCGGGTCACCCTCGACTATGGTCGCTAACTTTACTTTGCTTTATGTTTCACCATCATCATCATCATCATCATCATGTCGTGCTGGTAGCACGGATATCCCTGACCATCTCTCTCCACTTTTCCCTATCGTTCATCGCCTCTGGCAGGTCTTCTGGACTACATCCCGTATCCGCACATAGTTGCTGAATGTATGTTCGTGCTGGTCGTCCTGCTTTTGCTCGGCCATATGTGGGGGTCCATAAGAGTACATCACTTATGAGTTCGTCCCTGCTTCTCCAGCAGTGTCCTGCATGTCTGGTTCGTCTAACTTGAATAGTCTTCGTGATAGGAGGCAGGTGGCCGTATAGTTGGTGTCTTGTTGGGTGTTGCCGCCAGGACTTGTTCAAGATTGCTCGCAGCATTCTTGTGTAATTGCCGTCTAGCTTCTTCTCCAGCCGTTTACACACCGTTAAATGTCAAACAGTTCTATTTCAAACAATTCAGTTTAGCATAAGTACAAAGTTTAGTTCTATTTGACCTTTAGATAGGACTCTATTAGGTGTTTCCATATCTGGCCAGAGTAGACCTGGGAGCGATGGCAATGAAGGGGTACGCCACATTCCCCAAAGCTCCAGCGTCACTGGAACCTCACGATCAGATTGTTTAGTATCATATCCAGGATACTCGTTGCGGTGGTGGGGGATCTTACCCCTATGCAGAGATGAAATAGGTACATTCTACTGCTCTTGCCAACTGGGCAACTTTGTTTAGGATTTGAACTCAAGTAGCCCATAGATATTCTCTCAGCGCGCCTAAGTTACCTAAATGGTCACCGATATGAATACACAGCAGTCATCATCATCATCATGTCGTGCCGCTAGCACGAATATCCCTGACTCTCTCTCGCCACTTCTCCCTATCGTTCATCCCCTCCGGCAGGTCTTCAGGGATACATCCCGTATCCTCACTGAGCTGCTGTATGTATGTTCGAGCTGGTCGTCCTGCTTTTGCTCGGCCATATGTGGGGGTCCATAGGAGTATATCACTTATGAGCTCGTCCTTGCTTCTCTAGCAGTGTCCTGCGTGTCTGGTTCGTCTAACTTGGATAGTTTTCATGATGGGAGGTAGGCGGCCGTATAGTTGGTGCCTTGTGGGGTGTTGCCGCCAGGACTTGTTCAATATTGCTCGCAACATTCTTGTGTAATTGCCATCCAGCTTCTTCTCCAGCCGTTTTGTTTGAGTCCTAGTGGTGCATTCATACATCAGTATCGACACGACCGCTGTCTGGAAGAAACAGCGTTTCATTTTATCGGTCAGGTCTGATTTCCATATGATCGATAGCTTATCGATAGCTGTCCATGCCTTCGTTAGCCGCATGTCGATGTCTTTCTTGGTTGATGAGCCACTGCTTCCTAGGTAGGTGAAAAGCAGACATAATTAATGCCTTAACTTCGATGACCTGTTGATGCTTTTAACGTGATTGTTTGCAAGTCAAGATTTTTTTTAATGTTGCTTAATTTGGCGCACCCAAACTGCAATACCTTTCGGTACCTGCTTTTCCTCAGAAGTCACCCATTTGAGTACTGATCAGGCACATCACAACTTAACTTCTTCCTTTCATTTTCTTAATGTTCACTAGACTTTGCTTTGTCTGGTACACTTTGCTAACAGTATCTGCAATTTCTAAGTGGTCACCCACTGATTTCTGTTTAAAGGTAGGATGCCCCTCACGGTCAAATTTTTGTCCTAAACTCTCTTACACACACACACACACACACACACACACACACACACGACTATACGGCTGAAAACGAACCCAAGCATAAGTCAGCTCTCTACGGCATTCCCCTCTTTGTGCATCTCTAGCACAGAGCACTAAGTTCAGTCATTTTTTCCTATAGACGAAGGAGCTGGTGCTGCTTGGAAGGAAGGATTCTTTTGTTTGTTATTTTTAATGGAATATCAACCTTCTCGGGCTATTTAATGCCAAATCCATCTCTCTTTTTTTTTTTTTTTTTTTAGAAGGACAGTAGTGGTACTATTTAACCCATAAATGGGAGGATAATGGGGTTCATACTTTTCCCAAGGGTATTTCTCCGAAAGTGAACGTAATAACGGGACTGGAGTTCGAAATTGTGTACTACGATTCCGCAGTTCGGCACTTTAACCATTACGCCACGGTGACATCTCCCCGCTTCTTTAGACGGAGTACAGATTTAGTTTAATACCAATAAATGTTAATCACACTTTAAGTCACTCTTTTATACAATGGACCTAGTTTGACAAACCTTTCCATGTATAACAATCACTTATTAGTATTAGAGATGATATATCTGCAGAGTTCTGAAATACGCTAACAACATTCTTCGCTGAAGACACCCAGGTCATAGATTTTTACGGTTATGACACTAAACTGCATCCGACTATGAGAATCCAGTTATTGAATTCTGGGAAATGAGAAAAACACCATTTGTTTCCATTACTCCCACGTTCACTCTTAATCAGATATGTTGTAGCTTTTTTTTTTATAGCATATCAATCCGTGTGGGTTATTTAAAGCTAGATCCTGTTTATATATATTATTTGAAAGCAAATAGTTTGTAGGTAAAATTATTCTAAACAAGTCAGAGCTATTTTTGTGTGGACACTAAAATGCTTTCAAGTATTGCTATTCAATACCAACAATTCAATTCATTATTAATCATTCTTACATGTATTTAAACGAGCCTCACCATCAGGGAGTTTAGTTTCATACCCAGGATACTAGATATGGGAGGGTTGTCTTTTATGGTATATCAAACATTGTGGGTTATTTAATGTCAGATCTTGTTTATACGCACGATTTTTAAGTGAATAGTTTGTAGGTAAAATCTTTAAAACGAGCCAGATCTTATTTGCTTGCACATATTTAAATGGTTTCGAGTATAGTAAATAATTAAGAAGTCCTTTTTGGCCAATAGATGGTACTACTACTCTGGATCAGATGTACCAGGGGGAAATGACAATGAAAGGGTACTCTACGATCTCCAAAGCTCAAGGACTGGATCCTCACCATCGGATCCAGTTTAATGTTAAATCTAGGACACTCGTTGTAGGCTGGGGGGGAGTTCTTATTCCTCAGAGATGCAGTCGGCATATTCTACAGCACCAGTCGACTGGGCAAGCTGACCCGGAGTAGTAGTAGTAATTGTTTGGGTACAATGTATGAGTCATGTAGATATCTTTGAAAGAATCTTTAAGATAATTTAGAACTTCGTTGGCTTATTTAAGTATCGAACGGCAATAGAACTTGATATAAACAAGCACCGTTTCAATGCACATCAATTAATTTTAATAACCAGTATATTCTGACGATATTCTATATTATGGCATATCAACCTTTGTAGGTTATTTAATGCCAAATCCATTTTTATACAAATGAACAGTTCTATTTCAACCAATTCAGTTTATCATAAGCACGCAGGTTACATGTCAAGACAGTTCTATATCGAGCAGTTCAGTTTAGCTCGATGCAGTTTAACCAACACAGTTCAGTTCTATTTGACCCTTTGATAGGACTCTCTCAGGTGCTACTACTCCGGGACAGAGTGGACCTGGAAGTGATGACAACGAAGGGGTACTTTGCATTCCTCAAAGCTCCTGCATTACTGGAATCTCACCATAAGATTGTTTAGTATCATATCCAGGACACTCGTGGTGGTGGTGGTGGGGATCTTACCCCTCTGCAGAGATGCAGTCTGTGTATTCTACAGCCCCAGCCAACTGGGCAATTTTTATATTAAGGTATTATGCATATTTTACTGGTTAAATGCATTGTAAGTACGTTTATTATTAAAAATAATGAAAGAATGAATTTTCAGTGCTTAGGAATCAGAATAAGCGTCACTTATGTATTGCAAAAGAGAGTATAACTCATTGAGTGAGTGAGCAAGTGATTATATATATAATATATATATATATATATATATATATATATATATATATATATATATTCTTGAATTATATCTCCTTTTTAAGTATGTAACTGCTTACCACTGGTACTGATGTTTGTCCTGTCAACCATTATAGAGTCTGGCAACGTGTTCAATCGATTCTTTGAAATTCTTTTGATAACAGCATTTTAGACAGCATTGAGATGCCAACCGCCGAACGGAAATAGTTTGAAAATCGCTATGATTCTGAATAAAGGTATCTGTTTATATCCTAAGTGATATTTTGTGCACGTGTTTTGGCAAGGGGAGGTAATTTTGTCTGTTCTAATGTCAAATTTCACAGACCATTTTCTTTTCTAACCAGCGATAAGAACAGAGAAGAAAATATATAAATTTCAAATGATGGGCAGGAAGAGGTGTGTCAGCACATGAAAAGCTCTATGGGCATTCAAGGAACGCTTCCGACAATTAAACTCCTCCTCATTCTTTTTTTTAAAAATCTTTTTTTACTTACTCACCATTCCGATCGGTAACAGTCGTCGTCGTAGGAAATGGACACAACTACCTGAGTTCAAATCCTGAACGAAACTGTTTGCATTTCTCGTAGACATTTGATTTGGTTTTGGGTTGGATTTTATGGCATATCAACCATTGTAGGCTATTTAATGTATATATATATATATATATATATATATATATATATATATATATATATATATACACATGATTCGTTAACACATTTTATAGCTAACATTCTTAAACAAGCCTGAGCTCTTTTTTTGCACACAAATGTTTTCAAGTATTTCTATATAACAGTCTCAATTTAACATCAGTCATTTGTTTGCACACAGTTTGTTCTATTTGACCCATAGATAGAACCATATCAGGTGCTACTACTCCAGGTCAGACTGAACTTGGAAGCAATGAAGTACTCCACATTCCCCAAATCTCTAAGGCTTGAGCCGCACCATCATATTGTTTAATACCATATTCAGGACACTCGTTGAGGTTGGTCTTACCCCCGCTGCAAAGATGCAGTCTGTGTATTGTACAGCTCCAGCCAACTTGGCTATTCGCATAGAGCTAATATCTTTGGGAAATACCATACCAGGCCAGAGTGGACCTGAGAACGAAGGCAATAAAAGGGTACTCCGCATTCCCCAAAACTCCAGCATTACTACACCATCTCAGATTGTTTATTGTCATATCCAGGACACTCATTGGGGAAATCTTACACTTCTGCATAAATACAGTCGGTATATGCTGCAACCCCAACTGACTAGGCCACTTTGATTCGTTCCTCATACGCATAAATGCTGGCTTTCTGGTACCCCAGCCACAAAAGAGAGACCGAATCAAGAAATCCATCGTCTTTCATTGGAGTTCACATAACTCATGAAACCCCCCGCACACACTTCCTCCTAGTGTGTGTGGCACTTAGCCGTTCGGGTCACGTGACCTCGGCAAGTATTAGTTATGTTATTTTTAGTCTGGGGTGCTCGATCAATCATGTACACTTGGCCAACTGTATGAGGTATTGAACTTTTTAAACTCGTCTTTATTTCAGCTGCTGACTTTGTTGAAAATATCTCATCTATTTGCACCTCAGCAATATTTGCTTACAATGTTACATTTTACCCACAGAAAGGTGGAGAATGTATTGGTCGAAACATCGTCTTAACAAGAGTGCAAACAACAGAAGCAAGAAAATGGTTAGTTGTCCGAAATATTCATTTAATGGTTGGTTGGGTGGGATTTGTGCCCAATACAACGTTCAGCAGTTCCAAGAATAGACGCAAAAAAGGTCGAGGATGGGTAGCTGGAGCTATTATGTGACACACATATTTTCTGCTGTCTCTTTTCATATGGAGACTTTGTGTTAACTTTTAGTTTCAATCGGAGAGAATGGATTTTTTTTTTCGAGAGAGGTGGGGGTTGTAGTAACTGGTCGATTTGATCTTTCGTCGCAACAACTTTTCGTCACAGTGCTGGTTTCGTTTGTTTTGGTTTCTTCGTTTAATGGCATATCAACTTTTGTAGTTCATTTAATGCCTAAGCCCTTTTACTAGAAGAACAGTAGTGATAATATTTAACCCATACCTGAGAGGATAAGGGGATTCATACCTTTCCCAATGGTATTTGCCTGAGAGTGAATGTAATAGCGCAACTGGAGTTCGAACACGCTTACTACGATTCCGCAATCGATTGCTTTAACCATTACACCACGAGGACACTCCCGTCACAGTGCTGATATGAAACTCTCTGACCAAGAGTAGATAATCGAAAATTTCCCCAACGCCAGTATTTCCTTAATAATTTTAACTTTGTTCCCAAGTAACGGTGATCAGTGTCGGAAATGAACTGGGCGAGACAATTTCAAATCCTGGATAAGGCTGGTTGCGTTTGCGCCAGTAGAAGAAGATTATGTAACGGTTTGACATCGTCTAATCATTAAGCAAAGTTCAAATCAAGGTGAACGAACATTAGTTGGATAAAAAGGCGTGTGATTATAAACCAATCAAACTGCTACTTAAAACTTAACTGCGATGTAGCTATTAAAGTTGTTCACCTGTACATATTTACACGATGTTTTAGCGGGCTTATTAACATAGTGTTACATATGATTGCATATAACTCCGTGTGTTAAACAAAAATAAAATTAACTGAAAAAAAAAAAGAGATACTATCTGAATCTTTCCAGAGAGTTGAAAAGCTTTAGAACATAGTGACGGTGATACTAATAGTTGTTGATGTTCTTTGAACGGCCCCCAAAAACCTTGAAATGGAGATCAGAGGAAGAATTAAGACTACCCAGACCACAGAACTATCAAGAGACGTTAGAATACTCTGTAGAATACTGGATATGTGAGGAGACTTGCTATCACAGAGACTTTAATAGAAAAAAACAAACTACCAGTTAAAACTGATGTTAAAAACTTGCATTGAACTAAATAAAATAAAAATAAAATATATATAATATATATTAAAAAAATCAAACTTTCAAAATATTATATGACTCAGTTTCATCTGCGAAACTTAAATTTCATATTAGGATTCAGTTTCTTTGTTTAATGGCACATCAATCTTTATGGGTTATTAATGCCAACCGTCTAGAAAAACAGTAATAGTACTATATAACCCATAAAGAGGTAAAGAATGTATTGGTCGAAACATCGTTTTAACAAGAGTGCAAACAAGATGTTTAGAGGAGTTTCATACATTTCCCAAGGGTATTTGACCGTAAGTGAACGTAATAGCGCGACTGAAGTTTGAACTCGCTTACGACGATTTCGCAGTCCATGGCTTTAACCGTTATACCACGAGGGCACCCCCAACATTTCACATTAATTGCCACTGTAGTAAACTTATGTAGGCAACAAGTTTCAAGATGTATCAAAATAAGATATAATGATGAGTATAATATATTGAACTTTTCAAAAAGAGGAATAAGTTGAAATTTGATAGTTGATTAATTGATTGATTTTAACAGGATGTGAACGACAGATAAATCGATTCAAACGTGTCAATTATATATCTAAAGTCTTCGGGATGGTGACATTTTTTAAAACAGATTTCGAGTGGATTTCATCTTATTTATTCACTGAATTTGTGAATTTGGTTAGACGAAAGAAGAAAAAAAAACGGATTAAAATTTGATTCTTTTGAGCTTGGCTTCCCAAAACAAGGGAGATAATCGAGTATAGCAAAATCAACATGCTGAAGAAAAATGTGAGGCCAAAAAATTAAATAAAGAGTAAAAAAACTGGACGAACAAAAGTGACAAAAAAATGAAGATCAAATCTAATAAAAAATAGAAATAGAAAATGAAAGAAAGAACGAATGAAAGATAAAAAAAAGTGGAAAATGAAGATTGAATCTAAAGAAAGAAAACTTAAATAGAAAATGAAAGAAACAGAGAACGAACGAAAAAATAAGGAAAACTGAAAAACATAACGATGAGAAAACAAATTTAAAAAAGAATAAGGAAACGAAAGAAAAAAAATTAATGAACTAAAAAGAAAGAAAGACTCCAAAAAGAAGATTTCATTCAAATAATTAAGAAAAACAAACAAAATCTTACCAACCGATTGTGATGATATCAGATACATCTCACCACCCCCAGTCAGGCGTGCAGAATGAAAATCATATTCTACGTCCTTTGTATGTCAGTAGATTAAAGATGAAATAAATATTATTCCTCAAATTATCCAGGAGACATAATTAGCGTAACGGTTATCGTCCTAGGAAATAGAATCAAATCCAAGAGACGGCTGCTTACCTTACTCTTTGTGTTGATACTTAATCCATCCTTTTCTCTCTTGCTGCAGGTAAATATTCGAGTAGACAGGGTTTTTTTACCTTAGTAAGGGGACATCTAAAGACTCGGTAAAAGGCAATAATTTATTTACTTGATCGGAAAATAAAGTCCGACTTTAGAATAATATTTTATTCTTCAATTCAATTATGCAAACTATTTTAATTGATCAAAATATGATTCCTGAACATCAATGCATTTCTGCCATCGATTAATAAGGTTATTTATGCCCGTGGTGTAATGTTTATTGTCATAGGAAATGGACACGGCGACACGAGTTCAAATCCTGGACGATACTGATTGCATTTCACATAGCACTAATCATCATCATCATGTCGCGCCGCCTGCGCGGATATCCCTGACCGTCTCTCGCCATTTCTCCCTATCATTCATCGCTTCCGGCAGGTCTTCAGGGTTACATCCCGTGTCCTCACATAGCTGCTGTATGTAAGTTCGTGCTGGTCGTCCCACTCTTGCACATCCATGTGTGAGGGTCCACAGGAGTACATCGCTTATGAGCTCGTCCTTGCTTCTCCAGCAGTGTCCCGCGTGTCTGGTTCGTCGAACTTGTATAGTTTTTGTGATGGGGGGCAAGTGTCCGTATAGTTGGAGTCTCGTGGGGTGTTGTCGCCAGGACTTGTTTAATACTGCTCTCAACATTCTTGTATAATTTCCGTCCAGCCTCCTCTCCAGCCGCTTCGTAAGCGTCCATGTGGTGCATCCATATAGCAGTATCGACACAACCGCTGCCTGGAAGAAACTGCGTTTCATTTTATCAGTTAGGTCCGACTTCCATATGATCGAGAGCCTATCGATAGCTGTCCATGCCTTCGTCAGTCGTGTGTCGATACACTTAGGAAAGGTATGAATTCAATTATTATCCCTCCAGCTATGGGTAAATAGTAGGACAGACTAGGTTCTTCAGCCTTGGTGAGGCAACTAGTCTAGGAGAAGGACAACTCTGAATTAAAAAATCTTAAAATCCGCTTAAAAATTGACCTTGTGTAATATCCTGCCTGAGCGGAGGGGTTGGTAAATATGGATAATGTTATTAATGCCTGTACGATAAAACTCTAAAAGATTTTGATCCGAAGAAATCTGTAAGTGCAGTTTCTTATTCTCCTTCGGAACGGAATAATTTTGGCGTAAAATGGTAGTTGGTAAGTGAGAGAACAAGGGAATATGGTGGATATGGAAAAGACTCATATCGCAACTCACTAAGCTTCCGGTGTGTCATCCCGGCAACATGTTGTCGAACATTGCCATGAAGCAAACCTTTGACTTAGATTGGACTTATGCAAAAGAAAAAGAAAAGGGAATCATCTCATTTTAAAATATTAAAACTCAAATTTTGAATGAAGTGGGCCTCCCCCCCCAAAAAACAAACAAAAGGGAACACTTTAATCCTTAGGAATAAAAAAATATTTAATACACCAATCGTTTAAATAATATTTGATCAGAACTTAAACAATTTATGCTATAAATCGGTGAGGCTGTAGAATACACTGACTGCATCTCTGCAGAGGGGTAAATCTCTCAACGAGTGTCATAATTAGGACACTAACCAATCTGATAGTGAGGCTTAAGTAATGTTAGATCTTTGGGGAATGCAGAATATCCTTTCATTGCCATCACTCCCAAGTCCACTCTGGCCCGGTGTGGTAGCACTTAATAGGGTCCTATCGATTGGTCAAATAGAATAGTTTGAAATTCAAACTGTGTACTAATGCAAAACTGAATTGTTTGAAATAGCTGAAATATAACTTTTTTGTGAATAAAAAAAAAAAACAAAAAGCCAAAAAACATTTAAATAAATTACTGTGAGTTAATTAAAAAAAAAACTGTGTACTTATGCTAAACTGAATTGTTTGAAATTAAGTGAAACCATTTAACTGTGGGCAAAAGTAAAATGACCTCAGGCTTGTTCAAAAATGTTATCTAAAAAAACGTATTTAGAAATCATATTCAATAGATATGTATAAACAGGATTTGGTATTAAATGACCAACAAGGGCTGATAT
>OY757914.1:92089883-92179883 GCA_963585895.1 Sepioteuthis lessoniana | reverse complement strand
ATAAGTACTTTCTGCCATCATCAGGGTAGGAAGTATTACTAAAGTATTCGGGAAATAACTAATCATGTAAGATATATCAACCAATTCCCGTCGAATATCATTAGATCAATACGACAATTCGAAAGGATTAAGAAAAAAAAATAGACTCAAAATGTATAGTATGATCAGTCAAATATATATAGACATATACACCACCCGGTATGTAATGGGTCTATGAATCTAGCACTATGCATTAATTCTAGTCGGACCCTGTTGTCATCTCCCCCTGAGAAAAGTGAGAAACAAACAAAATCCTATCTTGGTTTTCTAATATTAATGTTTATCCGCTACTACTTAGTATTTGTCGAGAAGAGATAAACGGAATATGAAAATTTTTTCGACTCTATGAGCTGAACAGAAAATAAACGTTGTAAGGAAATAGAGAGACTGAACCCAGACCATGATAATATCTTTCTCATTTTCTGTTTTCACTTCGTCGGGTCTGGCGTCCAACTCGACAACAATTTCAGTTTCTTCCAGTCAATCAGAATTCGTTGATGATTTGCTGCTGATACATATCTATTTTTAAGGCAGGCATACGCTACCATCCCGACCTAGGCATTCCCATTCGTTTGTCGTATAGCCTCTCACTCTCAGTTTGCTTTCCTTAATAAAAATTCTCATATATATATATAGGTATTATTCGGTCCAGTTAAACCAGAGTTGGGAGTTATTCCTTCAGGACAAGAAAATCAATCAAAAACTGAACATTTCAATTTTCCTGGTAGAGAGTTCACTGAACTAATATCGCAGAGCAATACTTTCTTTATTTCCATCCTGTTTTGTGTTTGATGTAAAAGTTAATTATCGAACTTAACAAAAAAAAAAAAAAAAAAGAAAATAAATAAAACAAATAAAAAAGTTAAATTACTATAATTCCAACCGACGGTCAAATTAGAAAAATATATTAGTAAATAAAAAAACGGAAGTTTAATAAAACGAGGAAATAACTCTTCACCTCTCTTCCTCCCCCCCGTGTCTATTCTGTTTTATTTTATCCATAAGATCTGAAGAAGTCCTGTTATATTTTTCGTCGTGTTTTTTGGTTTACATCAGAAACACAAAACAGGATGGAAATAAATTTATAATCCAAAATAACCGGTCTTTGGGTTTTTTAAAGAAAGTATATATATATATATATATATATATATATATATATATATATATGTGTGTGTGTGTGTGTATTATACGTATGAATAAATCTTTGTGTGGGTAGATTATATTAGAGTATTGTTGTGTGCAGTCTGACACAAACCCAACAGATGAGATCGTGATAACCATACATTATATATATATATATGGGTTGCAGTCTTAATTCCATGAATTAAAAATATATATCTAATATATATTTATTTATTATTATCATTATTTTAGCAGCTCTATCATAGATATTGAGCACTCCATATTATATTGCACTTGGTACGACACAATTCCACAAAGTGATTTAGTGACAACCAACGCTGTTATAATATCATATATATATATATATATATATATATATATATATATATATATATACGTATGCACATCTTATACACACACCCGCGCAAGCACACACACACCCATATATATATATATATATATATTACATTCACTCAGATATGTTTCTTATTTATTTTCACGTAAACTAAAACGGATAAATGTAACAAAATAACGCAAATGGTTTGACCAATTTTTTAACTAGTTTCTTCCTTAAATTACCGTCACAAATTGCTACACATTTTCATCAACAAGTGCCTGCATACTGCTTTCAGATGAATATCAACCTGCCAATAATCTCCTATTTTATCAAGGTAGCTCGCAACATCAGTTACCATTCGTCATATGACAATAGATGTTCCAACTTCCTGTCAATATGTAATTTTTTGTTTTTTTCCGTTGCTGCAGAAAGAAACTAATTGGTTTGGTTTAATGGATTGTTGGTTATTCAATGCCTGTTGTTACATATATAGCAAATATATGATTTCAAAACACTTTTTGTTGATGAGCAAACAGTTCTATATCTACCAATTCAGTTTAGCATAAGTCAACAAAGCTAAATGTTTCCAGGTATTGCTATGTATCATTAGCAATTTAATTAAACATATGTCTTTTGTTTAATGTCATATCAACGAAACTTATTGGTTGGGGGTTCTTATGCGTCTGTAGAGATGCGGTCGGTGTATTCTTCAGAACCAACTGACTGGGCTTATGTTAAGTCATCTATCATTTGTTTACTCCCAGTTAATGGTCAAACAGTTCTATTTCAAGCAATTCACTTGAGCATAAATCATTTGTTTGCACACATTTTAAATGTCAAACAGTTCTATTTGACCCTATCAGTTGCTACCACTCCGGGCCAAAGAAGAAATTTATTAATTTAAGCTTTCAAGGCAGTTGTAGTTTGGTTGGGTTTTATGGCATATCAACCCTTGTAGGTGTTGTGTGCAGTCTGACACAAACCCAACAGATGAGATCGTGATAACCATACATTATATATATATATATATATATATATGGGTTGCAGTCTTAATTCCATGAATTATGCCAAATTCTGTTTATACATATATATAATATATACAGAATTTGAAAGCAAATAGTCAGTAGGTAAAGTTAATCTTAAACAAGTCTGAGATCATTTGTTTGCACACAGTTAAATAGTTTCAAATATTGCTATATAACACTAATAATTTTATTTAGCATTATTGTCAAATTGTTCCAATATTCCAATGTATTACCGAATATTCAATCTTTAGCTTAGTCGGCTGGGGGCGAAGAATACACCGACTCCATCTTTGCAAAGGGGTAAGACTCCCCCAACGAATGTCCTGATATGACACTAAACAATCTGATGGTGAGGCACCAGTAATGCGGAGAACCTTTTTATAGCCATCATTCCCAGGTCCACTCTGACCCGGAGTGGTAGCACCTTATAGGGTCCTATCTATTGGTCAAATAGAACTAAACTGTGTACTTATGATAAAATGATCAGTGTGAAATAAAATGAATTGTTTGAAATAGAATTGTTTTGACATATAAACTGAGTACTAATGCTAAACTAATCTGTTTTTACATTTAACTGTATGTAAATAAATGAGTGGTATCTAATTGAATTGTTCGTGATACATAGCAATTCTTGGAACCATTTTAACTTTGTTGACTAAACTAAATAGTTTGAAAGAAAGTTTTTGTCAATTCAGTTTAGCATAAGTACATAATTTAAATGTTTGAAATAGATCTGTTGATATATCTATAAAAAAAAGGTGGATTTGGCATTAAATTACCAACAATTGTTGATATGCCATAAAATCAAATAAAACTAATTGAAATTTTGCACACAGTTAAATAGTTTCAAGTATTCCAAATCAACATTAATAATTTGCTACTTATCACTCACAATTCAATTAAACAGTCATTTGTTTAAACACAGTAAAATGGTCAAAGATTTCTATTTTTAACTATTCAATTTAACATGAGTAATTTCTTTGCACACAGTTTAAATGTTAGGCAGTTCTATTTGATACATTGATAGGACCCTATCGGCCATTTTATGTCATATCAGGACACTCGTTGGTGGAGGTGGGGTCTTACCCATTTGCGGAGACACTGTCGATGTATTCTACAATACCAGCCAACTGGAGTGGTTTAGAGTGAATATATGGAATCTTGAATTTGCAGGAGCCCAGATCTTGGGCTGATTTGGCAGCTGAGTCACCTCTCTCACTCAAATGTGGTTAGGTATCCAACATGTAAGAATCTCTTTAGAGTTGAATGTGGAGTTTTATCTTCTCTTTACTTTAATGATTGCATCTTCCAGTTTTTTGGCTTTTTGTCATATTAAAACAGAGCGAGTCAGAAAATATAATCAAGCTTTTGTAGTTGCTTTCAGAGATGATGACTAAGGCTAGGTCTGTTGCACGGGGTTTAGCTGTCAAGATAGAGATTTCTTTGGAAGACCTTTTCTAATATTTTTCTTGTTAAAAATGGATGCCAGCGCTGTTTTCTTGTCCTTGGAGGTATCTGTAAAAATAGAGTTATTTGGGATGGTGTTCTATGATATTGTGAAATTTTTCTCGCTAAGTACTGGGATGGGTTTTTATTTTAGGGAGTTCGCTCACTTTGAGGATTGCTTTAGGCTTTTTAATAATCCAAGGTGGTGTATTCGGTATGATGGTTTCGTGTATACTGGTGCGAGAGATTTTAGATTCTTCGAGGATCGGTTCAATTTGAAGGCCAAAAGGTTTTATTGATTTTTCTTACGAAACACAGATTGTACATTAGTTTGAAGATACAATCGTAAACTTTGTTTGAATGTGCAGGATGTAAATTTTGTATCATATTTACAGCAATTTTTTTGCTTCTGTGTTCGAGTGATGCTTCCAGGGCCTCTACAAGCTTTTCACCGAAGAACATTTGAAGGCTCCTTAGACTAGTCTTAAGCCTTCCTTTTGTCTGGGGGTCTAGCTCTTTGAGGTAAAACGTCCTGGTTGATTTGTATACAAAACTACCATAGTCTAGTTGTAAACGGCTTATGACCTGTACTATGTTAGTAGTGTTAGTCAGTCTGTGTGGGCCGCCACTCTTAGGAGCTGTAGCTCTCCGCTGCATTTTCATTTCAGGTGTTTCAAGCAAGGGATAAAAGACAATTTTCTATCAAATATAATCCCAAGAAATTTATATTCACCAACTATAGATATGTTAGTTCCATCCACTTTAATGGCCGGATCGTTTACGAAAGTAAACAAAAGTATACATTCTGTTTTTTTTTTTTTTAGGAGAATTTGAAACCATTGTTTGTTGATCATCTACTGATCTTTTCCATGTTCAGCTGGAGTTGGCGTTCTACTATGTCAATGTATTTTGATCTCTAGTATATCATGAGATCGTCAACATACAGGAGAGTGTATATTCCAGAGTCAAGGCATTTAATAATGCTATTAATAAGCCTGGCAGTCTTCTTTGGCTAAGATTGCGTAGATCCTTCCAAATACTTTACTTTCATGTTGAGACATGTCCTTTTTCCTGGTCGAAAAAAGATAAATTCCAGGTTCTTATTTTTTGTTGTAAAAGTTTCTCTTATAAAGTTCTCTAGACGAACCAGAAGGTTGGCCCAGTCGGCTGGGGCTGTAGAATATACCGACGATATCCCTGCAGAGGTCTTAGATTTCTCAACGAGTCTCCTGATATGACAAAACAATCTGATGGTGTGGCTCCACTAATGCTGGAGCTTTATGGAATGCTGAGTCATCCTTCATAGACATCACTTCCAAGTCCCCTCTGGCCCGGAGTAGTAGCACCTGATAGGGTCCTATCAATGGGTAAAATATAATGTATGTTAAACTGAATTGTTTTAAACAGAACTGTATATACATATGTATAAAATGGATTTGGCATTAAATAACCAACAAGGATTGATATGCCATAAAACCGAACCAAACTAAAACCAGATGGTCTATAGTTATTATTTTCTTAAAGAATCCCTATTTAAGGCTGGTAATTGGTCCATTTGATTCTAGAGGCAATGTAAGTCTGTTACTGATCATACGTTCAATGGTTTTGCGTCGGCAACTTATCAAGTCAATGGTATGGAAGTTATCTGGATTCGCACGGTCTTTTCTGCTTTTAGGAAGATGAATGACTTTCGTCTATGTAACTGAATATTTATTATATTGTTATAAACCCCCAGAAGATACAACAGATTCTTTGGACAGTTGTTACAAGAACTCATAACGTATTTCATCTGAACTGACGGCTGCACTGGGATTTTTTTTATAGAGTCCAGTTCTGGCATGGTGAACAGCTTAATATATGCTTCCGAGTTATTGGATTTGAATTGTAGTTTGACCCCCACCTCGCCACCAACCAGTATCCTGATATTGATATACAACTGCATCTGATGGTGAGGCTGCAGTCCCGGAGCTTTAGCGAATATAGAGTAAATCTTCATTGTCATTGCTCCCAGGTCCACTCTGAACCGGGGTGGTAGTACCTGATAGGGAACTACCACCCCTGTTTGGAGTGGACTTGGGAGAATGACAATGAAGAGTTCCTCTTCATTGAACTGTTTGACATTTAAACTGTGTACAAACAAATTACGTTAAATTGAATTGTTAGAAATAGAACTCTTTGACCTCTTTTATGAACTGTTGATTATTTTGGCTGGATGATTTTTTAAAAAGAGATTTCAGCAAAAAGATTCGCAATATCTTTTTTGGCAATTATTTTGGTCTTGTTTGTGGAGACGTGATTTAGGGGAGTTGATTATTGCTTCCCGGAGACTGCGCGCATCAGGCTACTTACATAATTTTGCCAGGAGTTCTTTTAGCTTTCTTGATTAGTCGGCATTTTATTTTTTTGCTCTGTGGTGTTCGTATGAGATTAGATTAGCGGTTGTAGATGCAATTCTTAATTTGTGGTGGGCTACTTGTCACGAGTGGATAACCTTCTTATATTCTTCATCGAACCATGGTCTGTTCCGCATATGTGGGGCCGAGTTCTTTGTGGTACACTTCTTGGCTATTTCAGTCCGTCTATTCGTAAAAATCTTCTATAGTGTTTTTGATATTGAGCTTTTTAATCACACGTTGCAAGCATTATGTTTGGAATTTTTTCTAGTTTCTTTTGTTTTTCCTCCAATGGGGAGTTTTTCTTCTTCAGGATGTAGTCCCTTCATAATTATGGAGAAATGATCGCTGCTGCTTGAGCCGTTATGTAATCACCAGGTATAGTATTCCCAGTTGGCTAGGGCTCTAGTATACGCCGACCGCATCTCTGCAGAAGGGGTAAGACCCCCCCCCAACCAATGTCCTCTATGGGATAGTAAACCAGCTGATAGTGAAGTTTCAGTCCTGGAGCTTTGAGGAAGGCAAAGTATTCCTTTATTGTCCTTACTCTGGCCCGGAGCGGTAGTACCTGTTAGGATCCCATCTATGAGTCAAATAAAACTGTTAAACCATCTGGCTGTATGCTAATAAATAAGCTCTGGCTATTTAGAAATGTTAACTGTCAACAATTCGTTTATAAATCATATATAAACAGGATCTGACCGTAAATCACCCACAAGAGTTGATATATCATACCAACCAAGCAACCAAGTGTAGTCCAGGAAGATTTCAGAATCTCAGAGAGTTATTTCAGTTGTTGGGCAGATCCCTGAATATGGATTGCTTCCGAACAATGACCCTCGACATTTAGGGCCGCGGTGATCACCATCCAACTGTGCCCCCACACTTTGACGCGTCTTTGGAGCTTCTCTGGTGTTGTCGTTAGGCATGGTTCTGCTTGGATTGACAGTATCTGTGTCTCTCAACAACCACTATCCCCAAGGCCGACGTTGGGAACTCCTGGTGAGAAGAGGGTCATATCAAGAATAATTTTCAACGAAAACAAAACAAAACAAATAGAAAATCAAAGTACGCAGAGGTTATAGATATTTCAACTTTGTCATTTATATCGTTTGTAATATACAGTAGTTTCACTTCTTTCTGTTTTCATCTTAGTCACGTGACCCTGGTTTATTAAGAGGCTGGAACAATGTCGAGGTAACAGGAGGTCTTTTCAAGTGACAGCTGCTTGACAGTGGAACGTTGATGACCGAAAACACACTACTTATATGTAATTTAGATTCCAGTTTGGTGCAAATTGGGATCGGTACGCAGCTACGATTCTTGTTAATGAAATAGTTCTTTCCAAATTTGGGATCGGAGATTAGTTCTACGGATTTGTAAAAACTGCAGCTTATTCCGTATTTCACCAAACCCCAATCCTCTTTCGAGCAGTTCATTTTTTTTATCACGTGATATCCTCGTCACGAGAGACAATTTCGTTGGAAAAAAATTAGACTTACAAAATATCATTTCCTAGGTTTGAAAAATGAACATTTGGTTTGTCAAGCTATCATATCTATCTTTTTTACTTCTCCGCTAAAATATTACGGTGACAATTTTAACTTTCGACAAAATAATTCCAGAATAATTGGTAATAAAATTTCGACATTTTAACATATCCCCAAGTACTTAGGTACTTATCACTGATTCAGGCAATTACACTGATCTTTCAAAAGAAAGTGCATTTAACCCTTTTCAATTTATTTTCTTCTCAATTAATTATTTTTATTAACACCTTCAGGTCTCCTCTGTCACATGAAGATGTATTAAGATGGGTTTGAGATTTCTTGTGAAAGAGGCATTGTTGGTTTGGTTTGGTGGGTTTTATGGCGTCTCAACCTTTGTAGGTTATTCAACGCCTAATCCATTTTTATGTAAATAATCTGTTCTATTTAAAACAATTCAGTTTATCATAAGTACACAGTTTAATTGTCAAAAACATTCCTATTTCAAACTATTCAAGCAGTTATATGTAACAATTCGGTTAAGTGTAAAAACAGTTTTAATGTCGAAAAACAGTTCTATTTCAAATAATTCAGTTAAGCATAAGCACGCAGTTTAAATCTAAGTACGGTTTAATTATCAAAAAAAAAAATCTATTTCAAGCTATTCAGTTTACTCAAATAATTCATTTTAGCATAAGTATGCTGTTAGTTCTATTTAACCCATAGATAGGGCCCTATCAGGTACTACCACTCCGGGACAGAGTGGACCTGGGAGCGATGACAATGAAGGGGTACTCCGCATTCCCCCAAACTCCTGCACGGCTGGAACCTCACCATTAGATTGTTTAGCGTCATATCAGGACACTCGTTAGGGGAGTCTTACCCCTCTGCAGAGGTGCAGTCAGTGTATTCTACAGCCCCAGCTGACTGGGCAAAGGCATTGTTGTTATTGTTGATAATCCTTTCAAATATTCTACTCACGTCTTTTTTTTTTACAAGCCCATATAATATTGGGGCAGTTTAAATCTACTTAGTAAAGTAAGTAAAGTTGGCGACCATTGTCGAGGGTGACTCGAGGGATCCCTTTTCGATAGTTACTACACCAAAGTGTAAGGGAGGGCGCTACTCCTTTCCCTGGATTGCTCTACTTTATTCTTGATCCTTACCTTATAATGCTGAGTGTCAAGAAAGGAGGCATCAAGTACCATTTTTTGAGTCTTACTTATGATTCGACCCGGGATTGAACTCAAGTCACTCCGGGCATTGGCGAACACTAACTATTATGCCAAATCTCCAAGTGTGATTAAAGTTTTGGAAAGTTGTATTATATTACTGAGGTCATGTTTCGTTGAGAGAATTTTGTGGAGAATTTTATCGGGAGCAAATATTTATAGTTCTGTGTACGGTTGCTTTGGCAGTTGTTTGTATGTTAGTGTTCTGGTTAATTTTGCTTTGGGGTATATCATTCCTAATTAAAATCCATTACCACCACCCAAGGACCTTCGTCCGATGTTATCTTAGTAATTGTAGCTTTCAAAGTTTTTAATATTTATCCTATCTTCTTTGAAAAATGTTTCTTGCAGGCAGATTATAACCGGATCTATTTCTATTAGTAATAAAAGCTTTGATTTCGAGACAGTTCCATATTACATTTTGACCAATGTTTAAATTTAGATCTTGTGTTTTTGAGCATTTTCTGTTTCGTTTGGATTTTGTGATTGGGGATTTTTTTTTATCCTGTTTCTATTTTTTTAATTGAATTTGTTACGACTTTTCAGAACTTCGTTTGAAGTTCTAGTTTCTTGTGTTTTCTGTCTGAATTGGGATCGTTGGCGTTGTTTGTCTTGACGTTCTTGTTAAAGTGATTCTTGTTTATTTGGAGTTTTCACTTTCTGCGAGGTTTCCATAGAGAGGGGTGGTTTTGTTGGGGATTTTCATGGTCTCTGTCTAGGAGATTCTTGGGTGTCTTGTGAGGGTTTTCCTCATTGGAAGGAGGATGATGTCATTAGCTCTTGATGTGTGAGTTTCGAAATAGAAATAGCATTTGTTTAGTTTGATGGATAGAAACCTGTTGTTATTTTAAGAAAGTTGTGAATTCGTCCAGTTTCAAATTTAGAAGTTTTGCTTTTAACAGATGGCATTTCTGGCCATTTTGTGTTGAAGAGTTTTGTATCTGTTGTGTTACTCTTGAGTAGGACCGAACTTGGAAGATGGTCTCTACGATTTTTCACACTTCTGGAAAATGGATGTCCTGAGTATATTTAATTTTCATTAACTCTTTCTCTTTTCCACGCTTCATCGAGTCTGCCGGGTGATCTTCATTGTAGTTATTTCAGTTGTTCACATGCAGATCTTGGTGGTCAGAACCACCCTCTCCACATTTTTTGCGTGTTGCCTTTTATTGTGCACCAGCATTTGGCAGTTGTAGCAACGGTGTGGGTTAGGGATGTAAGAGTTAACCTTTATTATTATATTGCTTATTTTAAGTTTAGGTAGTGGTTTTGGAAGTCAAGATGTAAGTGTTGGTGTTTATAAGTCGGGCATTTTTTTAAACTGATTTTTTTTTACATCAGATACTTGAGTTTTTTTTTTTTTTCGGTTGAATTTTATTTCTTTGATAGAACTGGCAGAAAGTTCAGAGCCTCTTTCCACTCCTCTGGATGTGTTGAGGGAACTATATGGATATGTATTGATTTTCATTGTGGAGGATGGTCATTTTTTTTAATAATAGTTCGGCATATTTCTTTTTTTATTTCTTCCACAATTAGATTGTTATTTCAGGTTCAAATTACTGTTTTAGGTGCTACATTTGCTGAAAAAATCTTACAGTTGCAAAAATGAAGAGTTTTGTAATAGGTCTATAAAAATAGAAAAAGAAGTAGTTGTTTCTTCTATGTTGCTGTCACTATCTGTGTCTGTATGGGATCTCTTGGGTAATTTGTACAGGATGCGCTGTTTACTTTTGTTTAAATTAGCCATATTCCTTATTTTGTTTTTTCCCGGTTCTGATCTTCACTACTCACCATGGAGTTCAACTTCTTTTGGGAATTTACTAAGTTGGGAACTCATTTGTTTTGGCTGAGACAGGGATACACAACAGGTATCTTCTTGTCAAAAGTGGAACCCAGAGCCCAAGTCAATCTCAGAACACCAGTATCCAATACTTGGTTCCCTAATATTCGACAGCGGTTGAAGTCTAAATCTCTCAACTAAACATGTCACCGCCTTCTAGCACCTATAAGAACACATTGGGTTTGGGTACTTGTTTCATCTCATGAGAAATTGAAGAATACGAACTAGACTATCATATTTGGTGCTAGGGCTAGACGTGAACCGCCGATTGATGAGATCGAGCGACTCCGACCCCCGACTAGCGTAGTAAGGGATAAAATTGAGTGTTCCAAGTCACTTCTTCTCTCTTTTGCAAGATCAAGGACCACTTATCCACTAGGATTCCAGCCTAAAACCTTACAAGTAGCTAACCACGGTCAAAAGTTAATGAAAATGGGAGGGAGTCTCTTTCCTATGCATAAAAACAGTGAGAATATCCTACAGCCCAAGTCGACAGCGCTAGAAAGAAATTATGGGACTTTCTGACAAAACGGCGTCTATTATGAAAGCAGAAAATAAATCAGCGAATTCCTCAACCAGGAAAAAAATAAAGAAGTAAATAAATAAACCATCTGACGGGAATTGACTTTTGCTAAACTTTTACAGATAGGTGATGCGTAATGCGTTTCAGCAGTGGCGTCTGAGATAAGACATTCAATACAGCTGTCAATCCTCTATATGAAGAGCGTCTCCATCCACTTATAGTAATTTACAAAGCTCTTTGCTTCGATGTGGCACAAGGCCGAATGAATGGGGCGCCCAATGAGACTCGAACTCACTCGTGTAGGTTTGCTAGACTATCTTGCTAACCGTTACACCACCAGAGGTGCCCTCCATCCACTTATAAGACCAAACTGGGTCAGTGAAAGATTGGTTCCTCAGACCATAGTTTCCTGATTAAAACATCGTCATTACTTCTGTAAAAAAAATATTTTTTTTGCATCTGTTTGTACAGATTCTTACGAATATTCTATGACTGAAAAATTGCCCTACCGAAAGATGGTATTATGCTCTTTGCATCTGTTATAGTTTCTGTTTGGTTTCTTTGTTTAATGGCATATCAACCTTTTTAGGTTATTTAATGCCAAAGCTATTCTCCTAGAAGAACAGTAGTGGTACTATTTAACCCATTGCTGGGAGGATAAGGGGGTTCATACCTTTCCCAAGGGTATTTACCCGAAAGTGAACGTAATGGCGCAACTGGAGTTCGAACTCGCTTACTACGATTCTGCAGTCTATCGCTTTAACCATTACACCACGAGGACACCCCCTATAGTTTCTGTGGCAATAAATAGCTGGTAGTACTTTTACGGCGGTCTGGGTATCTATCTATATATCGATCACAATCTTTTCATATTTGTCATTTGCTCTCTCATTCTGCTTATAAATTTCTTCCTTAATCTGTATATATATATATATATATATTCTTGTATTAGTCTAAGTCCGTTTGTATGTCTCATAGTTCATTCATATCTATCTTACTCTGTGTATACCTATCCCAGTCTGCTTATATCAATTTGTTACTTTTTCTCTCTTAGTAGATCAAGTGATAATATTCATCGTAGTTTTGCCTCAGCAGTCAAAAGTCCAAGTAAAGATCAAACAAGTCTTAAATCACTGGACATTGCATCATGGGAAATCAATGATACAACTTATCAACACTCAAATCAGTACAGTGAAATTCTTTAACCTTCGCTACATTGCATACGTCTCTGTCAACCTGAAGAAAACGATAATCCTTCATCAACCTGGACATCGGCAAGAATACCACCCGCCTTCCATTTCTATTAAACTAACAAAACTGGAAGGAGCCCAAAACTTCGCCTACTTTGGTTGTGCCATATCCTCCGATGCCAAACTAGACACCAGACAAGCTAAGAAAGTTTTTGAAAGAATGTACAAGTATTTCTCGAGAAACAATACGATGAGTAAGAACACAAAAGTAATACTCTAAAACCACACCACGAGTTTACCTTTTTCAGGAGCAAGATTCCGGCTTATTTAACGGCACTTCAATAAACCTTTCCATCAGTTTGGTTCCCGCATCCTTTTTAGAATTTATTAGAATGATAAACACCAAAGTCCTGAACATCACAAAGATTAAAATGAAACATCGAGATGCGTCTTCCAAAGACTCCTGCTTGCTAAACTGGTTTCCGACCAGCAGATCTGAGGAGCGCCACAGAAAAAAAAGTCTTTAAAAGGACCCCATCTCATGTGGTTACTACCGCTAATAGGACAGGAAGACTGTTTTCAGGGGCATATAGTGATAAAAACTCTTTCAATCAACATATCTGGAGTAAACAATAGAATAATAGCAGAAACAGTAGCGTTGTAAGACCGCATCTCCCTATGTTTACCATATGTCTTTTTGCAGCAGTTGTATATTGATGTTTGCCTCTGTCGAGTGGATCTCGATAGTCATAAGAAAATCTACAAAAGACGAGGGATTCTGTCAAAATCATGAGATACCAAACACGAAAGCAATTATAAAATTCAGTACAAGTTTTGATAGCTTAATAACTTGAATTGTGAATAAAAATTCATTTTAATTCTTTCTATAACCAAGCCGTGAATTGCCATTTACAACATTATTATTGTAGTAAGATTGATATTTTTGGTTAGTGGCTCAGTCAGCTGGGGCTGCAGAATATACCGACTGCATCTCTGGAGAGGGGAAAGACTTCTTTAACGAGTGTCCTGGTATGACACTAAACAATCTGATGGTGAGGCTCCAGTAATGCTGGAGCTTTTGGGAATGCAGAGTACCCCTTTATTGTCATCACTCCCAGGAGTGATGACAATAAAGTGGTAACACCTAATTGGGTCCCATCTATGAGTTAAGAAAGAACTAAACAATGTATTTATACTTAATAGAACTGTTTATATGTATAAAATGGATTTGGATTTAAATAACCTACTATTGTTGATATGCCATGAAACCAAACCAAACCAAACCAACCCAATCCGAGACCTTCGGGATGATCAAACTTTGTGCAAGATGAGTCCCAAGAACGCTGACATCAGTGTATAAGCTGATAAGGGTTGATATTTCCATGACGTCTGACTTGTTCTCAGATTAACCCTTAGAATTTCCACAGATTCGAAACTGAATAAAAAATTCAATGTTGTAATTTACTAACTGGTTAGTTCACATGTGGAACAAGACCGTATGAATGGGGCACCCAAAGAGAATCGAAATCACTCGTGAAGGTTTGTCAGTCTAGTTTGCTAACCATTACACAACCAAAGGTGCCCTCAAAGATTCAAAGTAAACAGTGGAAACTCACTGGTTCACAACGCACAAAGAAATTCAAGCAGGAAGCGTCGGTTTGCAACGTGATGACTTCTGTTTTTTTTTTGTTTTTTTTTTTTTTTTTTTTTAGATTCTGAAGAGGTAATCATGATAGAATATTTGGAAAAGAGAAAAACGATTGATGGACACTACTATGCTTCAGGATAACACGCCTATTCACACTTCTCAGGCGACAGGAGTTAAAGCAGCCAAGAGTTTGAATTGCTTTGAATTTCAACGCAATCCCTTTACTCACCAGACTTAGCTCGATCTGACTTCTTTCTGTTTCCTAAACTCAAATTCCACCAGCATGGTTACCATTTTGGAAACAAAAATGAGATTATACGTAATGTGGAGGAATTGTTGGAAAACGAAGATGCCATCTTTTACCATTATTAGATGGTTTGGTTTCTTTGTTTAATGGCATATCAACCTTTGTTGGTTATTTAATGCCAAAGCTATTTTTCTAGAAGAACAGTAGTGGTACTATTTAACCCATAGCTAGGAAGATAAGGGGGTTCATACCTTTCCCAAGGGTATTTGCCCGAGAGTGAACGTAATAGCGCGACTGAAGTACGAACTCGCGTACTACGATTCCGCAGTCCATCGCTTTAACCATTACACCACAAGGACACCCCCAACCGTGATTAGAGAGCTATACTTGAGTACTATCTGACCCAGCGTATTGATATCTAGGAGGAGTATATTAAAAATAGTGAAAAAATGTCTCATTTCGTCAACTTCAGCAGGGTGATGCTAAGAACTTTTAGAACGACCCTCATATACTCTCACATTTACGTTCAAGATGTAATAGTGATCATCGAAGGAAATGAACACAGCTATCCGAGTTCAAATCTAAGAGGCGGTTTGCATTTCACATAGAGCTAATACCTTAGTGAAAAGTATGGATCCAACTATTCTTTCTTCAGCTATGTTCCGGTAAATAGGAGGGCAGATTGGGCTCTTTAACCTTCTCATGGCAACCAATCAAGGAGAAAGACTGAATTCAAACTTAAACTCTGCTTAAAAATTGAGCTTGTATGGCATCCTGCTTGTACGGAGCGTTGGATACATATGCAGTTTGCTCGGTATCGGCTATTTATATATATATATATATATATATATATATATATTTATATATACACCCACACCCACGTGTGTGTATGTGTATGTTCGCGCTCTATTTCAACCCTATAACCAACAACTTCAAAAGAAAGCTAATTAATTTTAATATATCATTGTAAAAACCTCCAGAACAATAAAAAATATAGTCAACAACAAAAAAAAAAAAAAAAAAGATTTCAAAGCAGAAGCAGGAAATTATGAAAATAGTTTGGAAGTAATACCCGAAAAATACGTCGTGAATCATCTAAAAACTTTAAAGGAAAGAAAAGATGAATGCCACAAGTGTTTGAAAATGAACAACGCACTTGATGTCACTGTAAACTACTGAAACCTCTGAGACCATGTTTTCTTTTTTACTAAAATAAATAAATAAAAAGCATCAATAGATGATAAAGAATATTGAACACTTTTATTAAAAAATCTGAAACCCTCAATAACAACATGTTTCTTCCTTTTTTTTGTAATCAAATTAATACTTAATAAATGAGGAATACTATAGAAAACAAAAATGAAAAAGGAGGAAAATAAAAGAGAAAAATCTATTTAAAAAATTTAAGAAAATTTAAAAATGGAAAAAAATCTTTAAAAAATAAAAAATAGAAATGAAAAAAAAAAAAAAGATAAAATCTAAATGATACAATATACAAAAAAAAAAAAAACACTTCTTCCATTTGTTCATTTTTGTGCGAAATAATAAATTCATTCAGATGATGCTATTCCTATAGCAAAACATTAATATTTTTAAAAATTTGAACTTTTATCGCATACTTCTCAAAGCAAAAGAGTTTGGAAAATACAATATATATATATATATATATATATATATATATATATATATATAGTCTGTGTGTACACAAACATACTCTTGCCCAGTCGGCTGGGGCCGTAGGATACACCGACTGCACCTCTGCAGAGGGGTAAGACCCCCTCAATGAGTGTCCTGGGTATGACACTAAACAATCGGATAGTGAGGTTCCAGTGATACTGGGGCTTTAGGGAATGCAGAACACCCCTTCATTGCCATTGCTCCCAGGTCCACTCTGGCCCTGTGTGGTAGCACCTGATATGGCCCTATCTATGGGTTAAATAGAACTAACCGCATACTTATGCTAAACTCAATTGTTTGACTAAACTGAATAGCTTGAAATAGAAATGTTTTTGATAATTAAACCGTACTTACATTTAAACTGCGTGCTTATGTTAAACTGAATTATTTGAAATTGAACGTTCTTTTGACATCTAAACTGTACTTACGCTAAACTAATTTGTTTAATATAGAACTGTTTTGACATTTAACTGTGCGTAAACAAAATCTGTATTTATACTAAACTGAGTTAGCTGAATTAGAACTGCTTGACTTAACTGAATAGCTTGAAATAGAAATGTTTAATCGTAATTAAACTGTACTTGCATCTAAACTGTGAACTTATGCTAAACTGAATTGTTTGAATTAGAACTATTTTCATAAAAATGGATTTGACGTTAGATAACCTACAATGGTTGATATGCCATAAAACCCAAACAAACAAACATATGACCTTCCTCGCTAGCTTACACATCCTCCAACAGAGATTATGAACGATTGAACTCATCATCTTTCAGATTACCAACATTTAAAATTTTTTCTTAAGATTATCTTTCTTTAGAACATGAGTGAGGATTAGTAGAACTTTAAAGTCACCATTTGTCCGTTTTGATCAATGATTTCCATTTGCGTTTAATGTCTGCTGGCTCTTTCCATGGAATGGGCTCCAAATGTAGCATGAAGAAACAGTGGCTATAATCTTGTGCTAAAAACAACAACGATGAAGAATTTAGAACGAACGAACCAAATTTCACAAATACACGCGCGTAATCAATCCATCAGTCATGTACAGAATGTCAATTTTTTTTTTAGCCAGAATAAAGCTGGTTTGAATTTATAGTTTTCCTTATCATAGTTTGTTGTCTCACCAAGGCTGTAAAGAACTCAGACTGTTTTTCTATTTACTCATAACTGGACAATAACAGATAGACTCATGCCTTTAACAAAAGCATTGGTACGAAACGCAAACGAACTTATCTAGGATTTGAACCCTGGCTGTCGAGTCATGTTTCTCAGATGCTAATCGTTACACTTAGTGTACCTCCAGCGGTAGCACGCTTAAATATTGAATCTGTGCTGAATTTTTTGTGCTCCTGCCTTTTACCAGGTCAGTGCAAAGTGAAACAGAAATAGCATCGTTCAATATATATATATATATCATCATGTCGCGCCGCCAGCACGGACCTCCCTGGCCCTCTTCTGCCACCTTTCTTGATCGTCCATCGCTTCCGTAGGTCTTCAAGGCTACATCCTGTATCGGCAAAGAGCTGTTGTATATAGGTTATAGCTGGTCATCCTACCTTTGCTCGTCCATGTGAGGGGGTCCACAGGAATATGTCGCTTACAAATTCGTCCCTACTTCTCCAGCAGTGTCCCGCATGTCTGGTTCGTTTAACTTGGATAGTTTTCGTAATGGGTGGTTATTGGCTGTAAAGCTGCTGCTTTGTAGGGTGATACCTCCAGGACTTGTTCAATATAGCTCACAGCATTCTTGTGTAATTGCCGTCAAGCTTTTTCTCCATACGTTTAGTTAGCGTCCAAGTAGTGCATCCATATAGCAGTATCGATACGACCATTTCTTAGAAAAAACCTGCGTTTCATTTTATCGGTGAGGTCTGACTTCCATATGACCGATAGCCAATTAATAGCTGTCCATGCCTTTGCTAGTTGCGTGTCGATGTCTGTCTTGGTTGATGAGAAACTGCTTCCTAGGTAGGTGAACTTGTCTACTAGTTTCAGAGAACTACCGTTTAATGTGGAGATATCGCCTCTTTGTATTCCGTCTTTATATATATATATATATATATATATATATATATATATAAGAAAGAATCCAGTAGACAATGTTTTGAGAAGAAATACTGCATAATAGGATTTCCTGAATAAAACGAGCTGCTAAATGAATTATCAGAGTTGGTATCTAAATACTGACACAAACCAAATGTCTATTAAATTTACTGCCGGTCTAGTTTAGATCAGGTGATGAATGACTTAAACGATTTAAACTTAAAAAGAACTAAAAATGTGTATATTGCTGGACTACTATCAATTTCTGGGTAAAAAACTTTTACGCCTGAAAACATTCTTATAAAACTAAGGGTCGACTTATACAGCAGGGCTAAAAATCAGAACTTTGTCTATTGAGCGGTTAACCATGGAACAATAAAGATATATACCACTGACTGTAATTCCAACCGGCCAAAAATATCTCTTAAATATAATTCACCGAACAAGAGTTTAACAAATTAACACAGGGACTGATAGAAAATGACACCGGAATACAAATTAGGTATTTTATTTATGCTATACCATAGGCCGTTTCAAGCATCCGTTGCACTAACTCTAAACATGAATCAAAACGTCACAGTAGCCTCCTGTATGTTCAAGGGTAGGGGTCGACCTATACAGCAGGTATAGGTCTAACCCAAAATTATTTTGCTACAACTCTTGACATATATGCCAGATCGACTTGTTGGTTGGTTATATGGCATATCAACCCATGTTGGTTATTTAATGCCAAAACCTGTTTACTCATATTAAATATGATTTGTCAACACATTTTATAGCTAATATTTTAAAATCAGCCAGAGCTCTTTTAGCACACAGTTAAATGGTTTCAAGCGTCTAACGCGAATAATTCTATTCACTATTAATCATTTGTTTGCATACATTTAAATGGTTGGTTTGGTTTTATGGCATATCAACCATTGTAGGTTTATACATGTATATACTATATATATATAATTTGTGAACAAGTCAACAAAGTTGAATAGTTACAAGTATTGCTAGCTTACACCAACAATTCAATTAAACATCAGTCATTTGTTTACATAGTCAAATTATCAAACAGTTCTATTCCTAATAATTCAATTTAGCCTAAATCATTTGTTTGCACTCAGTTTTAATTTCTAACATTTTTATTTGACCTAAAGATGTTAGCATCTGGTAGGGTCCTAACACTCCGTGCCAGGATGGACCTGGGAGAGATGTCAATGAAGGGGTACTCCACATTCCCCAAACCTCCAGGGCTGGAGCCTCACCATCAGATTGTTTCATATCATATCCAGGACACTCATTAGGGGTCTTACTCTTTTGTAGAGATGCAGTCGGTGTATTCTGCGCTGATATCAACTCGTGTATACCACAGGTTACGCTACTTTAGATAACGTGTCATATTTTATCAAACTTTTTATAATATACTCAATCATATGACTATTTAAGCAGTGTGACAAGCCATAAACAAGCATTTAAAAGGGGTAAATATTTACTATCTTGTTATTCTTGCACACCTGTAGAATAATAATAAGAAAAATCGAGGAGTATGAAAACTTTAGGCTTTTTTTGTATCTGATACTTTTTTTTTTACAATTGTAACTGCCTCTATTTAGTAGAAAAAAGGTCATCTCTTCGATTCATTAAGAGTATGCTTCGAAGTGCGAGATACTCATCAGGCCAAGTATATCCCTGCAAGACCTGTAGCATCTATTACAAATGAGTGATTTGTCTTTTCTATTGAAATTGTTCCCGTGCATCCTAACGACTTCTCAAATCTGCTGCTGACCTACGCACTTTGACAAATAATTGACACGAGTTTTCTGTAGGCTGCTATTCAAAGACTTTTGTAAAGCGAGTCTTCGATAATTTGCTGTCATGAGATTTCTGATGACAAGCGAGTTCAGCTTTGGATTGACAGACCCTTCTATAGATGTTCCGGCTGAAAAGTATCCGGGGCTCGAGGTCATGTCCTGGTTCCGAAGTCCTCATTTGAAAATGGAGTGTTCGATACTACGTGTTCTAAATGCTTTACATTTTTTTTAGATCACTTTCTTTCATGTTGATCAATTTACCGACATCAGTCTCCAATTTCTATACTAAACGCTATAAGGTTGTTTTTGACGACATCCTTTTTTTTTATTTATATATTTGTGTATCACTAATGATTGATTCTGAAGAGTTATCTGTTGTCATTTTGTAAGGTAAAATTTCCATATCTCTCAGTCACAGTAAGAGGGGTTTTTTAGTGTCTTTGTTTAATGGCATAAGAACCTTAGAAGGTTATTTAATGTCAAAGCCAATCTTCTAGAAGAACAGTGGAGGTACTATTTAACCCATAGCAGGGAGGATAAGGGGGTTCATACCTTTCCCAAGGTTATTTGTTCGAAATAAATACTATAGAACGACTGGAGTTCGAACTCGCTCACTACGATTCCGTAGTCCAGCGCTTTAACCATTACACTACGAGGACACCAACCTCACAGTAAGAGTTGTGAGAAAAATTACACGCGAATATTATATTCTTTGGAAGGTTTGGTTTGGTTGGATTGGGCTTTATGGTATATGCCAAATCCTCTTTATATATATATATATATATATATATATATATATATATATATATATATATATATATATATATGATTTGGGTTTGATTGGGTTTTATAGCATATGAATCATTGTAAGTAATTTAATGCAAAATCCTATTTATACATGCATATTAAATCTATATGATTTCGTTAAGTTGGGTTTTATGGAATTTTAAAAGGTTATCTAATGCCAAATCCTCTTTATACATATATATCAAATATGATTTGTGTTTGGTTGAGTTTATCGCATACCAACCATTGTAGGTTATCTAATGCCAAATTCTGTTTATACATATACAGTAGCGTCCAAAACTAAGGGACAACAATTTAAAACCTAATATTTGTTAGAAATAACAACTGTGAGAAGCTGAAATTTTGACAACTGGTAGTCGTTATCATCCATAAGAACATACTAAAATTTGAATCATTTGCAATGGATAGAAAAAGAATTATAACAATTATTTATTTACTTTTGGACGATCCTATTTTGAAAATAAATAAATAATTGTTATAATTCTTTTTCTATCCTTTGCAAATGATTCAAATTTTAGTATGTTCTTATGAATGATAACGACTACCAGTTGTCAAAATTTCAGCTTTTTACAGTTGTTATTTCTAACAACTATTAGGTTTTAAGATTTGTCCCTTAATTTTGGACGCTACTGTTTATTGTATATATATCATTTGTCAAAATATTTTGTTCATAACATTTTTCAACAAGCGTGAGTTCATTTTTTAAAAATACAGTTAAATGGTTTCAGGTATTGGTATCTATTACGAATTATTCTATTAACTATTAATTGTTTGCACATAGTTATATGGTTTAATTATTGCTATCTAACAGTAACAGTTTAACATCATTGCCTAGTCGGCTGGAGCTGTAGAATACACCGACTGCACCTCTGCAGAGAGGTAATACCTTCTCCCAACGAGTGTCCTGGATAAGACACTTAACAATATGATGGTGAGGTTCCAGTGATGCTGGAGCTTTGGAGAATACGGAGCCCCCCTCATTGCCATTGCTCCCAGGTCCACTCTCGCATCGAATAGTAGCACCTGATAAGGGCCCTATCTATGGGTTAAATAGAACTAACTGCATACTTATGCTAAACCGAATTGTTTGAATTAGAAAATTTTGACTAAACTGAATAGCTTGAAATAGAAATATTTTTGGCAATTAAACTGTATTTACATTTAAACTGCGTGCTCATGCTAAACTGGATTGTTTGAAATGGAATTGCTTTTGACATTGAAACTGTATTTACACTAAACTGAATTGTTTAATATAGAACTGTTTGGACATTTAACTGTGTGTAAACAAAATCTGTACTTAAACTAAACTGAATAAGAACTGCTGAAAAAAACTGCTAGTTTGAAATTGAAATGTTGTTGACAGTTAAAGTGTGTACTCATGCTAAACTGAATTGTTTGAAATAGAACTGATTATTAGTTTAAAAATGGATTTGTCATTTAATAACCTACAAAGGTTGTTATGCCATAAAACCCAACCAAACAACCAAACCATTTTAACATCAGTCATTTGTTTGGTTTGCATACATTTGAATAGATATACATAATATGTAAGTGATTAGTTTTTCGGTAATTTTATTTTTAAATGGGTAAGAAATAATTTGTTTGCACACAAGAATTGCTATTGTTTTTTTAATACTCTATGAACTTATTAAACAGTTCTATTTCTAACAATTCAATTTAGTGTAAATCATTTGTTTGCGTGCAGTTCAAATGTCAAACAGTTCTATCCGACGCATAGACAGGACCCAATCAGGTGCCACCACTATGGATCAGAGTGGATCTAGGTTTAATGACAATAAAGGGTTACTCTACATTCTCCAGAGATCCTGGACTGAAGCCTCACCATCAGATAGTTTTGTGTCATATCTAGGGGCGTCTTACTATCTTCTGCGGAGATGCTGTCCGTATATTATACATTCTATTAATTGGAACGCCAGAAGCAACACGCACAAAGTCACCCTTTATGTCCATTTGCAAACAAGCGAATAAAGTAATCACACCCAATCAGTAATTAAAGATTTTTTCAGGTTATACGGTTTGGTTTCTTTGTTTTAATGGCATATCAACCTTTTTAGGTTAGGTAATGCCAAAGCCATTTTCCCAGAAGAACAGTAGTGGTATTATTTAACCCATAGCTGGGAGGATAAGGGGGTTCATACCTTTCCCAAGGGTATTTGCCCGAAAGTGAACGTAATAGCACAACTGGAGTTCGAACTCGCTTATTACAATTCCGCAGTCCATCGCCTTAACCATTACACCACGAGGATATCCACCAGGTTAAACGGAGAAATAAAATTAAGACACAAAAATCACACTCACAGGTAATACGCAATGGACACAGAAACATTTGTTGGGAGTGTCTATCTAATGTTATGGTTAACGAGTTTGGCTTGCAAACTACTGCTACTGAGTTCGAGACTGTTTCTGTTTCGTTTCGGGCTATTGCACTTGGGGAAAGGGATTAATCCATCTCTTCTTCCAAAAAGTAGTAGGGCTCTTTAACTTTTGTTTGGGCAAATCCTCAAGAAGGATAATTGAATTCAAACAGTTGTCCACTTCTCTTTAAAAAATAACCGTGTCATATCTTGCTCGTTGGGTAAATACATGCGACTGAATTTGATTCCTACTGGGTGCCCCATACTGCTAGCTTTAAGCTATGAGTAATTTTGATAAATAGTATATCAACACCCACTCTTGAACACCTGCTGTGGATCGATCGCTAGCAAGCTGGTCTTGCTATTGATAGTGTGTTCGATTTTTACTGCTGCCCTGATAATATGGTCTTGTGCCAGACTAGGTAAAGCTTAATATTGTTCAAATGTTCAGCAAGTTGATATAGTAGACTGTCATTACTGAATTTTAGCCTCACTAGTTACCTGATTATTTTGGCCTTACGCCAGACTATGTTATAGAAAATATCTATCGCGCCTACCATAGAGAATAAATTAGCAGGTTTGTGTCACAGACCCTTTTACGAGAGTTTGGTCCTTAGTGACCAGAGACTGTACACACACACACACACACACTTGGGGATCTGCTGTAGTGTATTCTAAGTAGAATAAGGAATTGAGTGCTCCATTTCCGTGTTCTTGAGCCAGATTTAGCTAAATTTAGTTATTGTTCAAGCAATTAACACCTGTGCTCTGTTTTTTCAGATATTTTAAAAATATGCTCAGGCAGAGAGATGGCGAAACAATTAAGAAAATATAAATGATGATCCGGGTTCAAATGCTGGACAAGGCAGTTCATATTGCACTTGGCACTAAATACTTTTGGGAATGGTATGAATCCATCTTTTCTACACGTGTCTATGGATAAATAAAGAGAAAGTAAACTTAATTCAAATCGCCCTGTCGGCAAAGCTTAGAATATTTTGACTATATCCTTTGGATAAGGGTAAAGCACCCTCCAAATCTTAACTGTGATATTTCGACCACCTAGTTGATGGGATTTGGAATATTCTGACTATATTCCCTGCAGAGGGGTCAGACTAACCGAAAATAGTGATTTTCTTGGTATGATACTAAACTGCATCTGATGGTGAGCTTTTACTTCCAGAGATCCTGGTCGCAAGCCGTACCCCTTAATTGACATTATTCCAAGGTTCACTGACCCGGAGTGTTAGTATCCGCCAGGGTCTCATAAATGAGTCAACTGGACCCGTTTTCAAATTATTCGTAAAAATCATCCGTATTCATTCAGACCATGAGCAACTGAAAAAAAGAAAACAAAAGAAAAAAAAAAATTCTAAAGCAACAACTACACAAAAAAATGGAAGTATGAACGTATGATGAACGTGATTCCCTAACGTCTTGGCATAAAATAACCTTAGACGGACTGTCATGCCCTTAAAAATCTATCCATCAATCAAATAAAAAAGAACTTTACCTTCGTAGGAGGCATGGACGCCAGGACGAACCTTTAAAAATCTCAAACCATGTCAAATCCTTAGAGACCCAATGGCGCGATTGAAACATAAAATTCTGAGGGGTGGGACGACTACAAAAGCAATAATAATAATGATAATAATATCAATAGCTATTAATTGGTCTGGGAGGAAATTTAGTCTGAAGTTAACCATAGTTAATTAAAAGAAAATATAGTACAAATAAAATAGCGAACTAAAAATCGAACATTAAATTAAACCAATCTTGTTTAGCGTGGGTTTCTTGTTTATTGCTTCAGTTAAAGCAAAATTTCAATTGTAATTTATATTATTTAGACGAGATTAATATTGTTGGACAGTTTTTAATAAGCCTCTCGCTAATGGTCTTATTTTAAAACCTGTAAACGATATCGATCTTTCTGAGGAATGATTTTGGTGGAGGTCTGGAATAGTTTGATGGTTCGTGTAGACAGCGCTATATTAACCATTAACCAAAATAAGCACGTCGTTAGGGTACCAAAAGAAAAGGGAGGCATTGCGATTTTTTTCTCTGATGATTATATACCTCGTAGTGACCAGATCATTTTCACGGTAAAACCAAACAAGCTTAGGTAAAGCTGCCATGAAAAATTATGTAAAGAAAAAAAAAATTAATAAAATGATATACTTTCTTGGATTCTTAAACTCTGAATGCTGCGCTTGTGTTGTAACGAGTACCGTCGTAGGAAAAGAGCAGTGCTACCGATGGTCAAACCCTAGACAAGGCTGATTTTATTTCCCAAAGCGCAAATACGTTTGGGAAATGTATGCATCCAATTATTTCTCCTCCAGCTATGGGTAAATAGTCGGGCAGACAGAGCTCTTTAACCCTGGTAGTGCAACCGGTCTACAAGAACAAAAGCTCTGAATTGAGACTTGTTGAAGTCCATTTTAAATGACCTTGTGTCACATCCTATCTACGGGGAAGGAGTTGAACTTGTCACCACTACTACAACTACATTTAACCTAAAAGCTAATGGTTTTATTTTATACATATAAAGAACATTCCTGAATGTGCGATACTTTGTTCTGTCAACTCTCAGTCTAGAGGAAGTCCCAGTTGTATTATGGCGAAAGTGTTGGGCTGCGGCTCCGAAGTAAACGAGTTCGAACTCCAATTGCGCTATTACATTCATTTTCCCTCTAATATTCATGGGGAAAAGTATGAGACCCCCCCCCACCGCTGTTCTTCAAGAATGGTTTTGGCATTAAATGACCCGAGAAGGTTGATATGCTCTTAGAAGAAACGGAATCTTAGTTTCCTGCGGTAACAACATAACATGTCTATATTAACCTGTCGTAGAGAAGCTAGGATCCCTTCAGCACTACCAAATAGACTGAATCATAGCCATAAATAGCCTACGTTAAGGACTTCGATGTTTGATTCATCATCATCATGTCGTGCAGGTAGCTCGGATATCTCTGACCCTCTCTCACCACTTCTCCCTATCATTCATCGCCTCTGGCAGGTCTTCAGGGCTACATCCCATATCCTCACATAGCTGCTGTATGGATGTTCGAGCTGGTCGTCCTGCTTTTGCTTGGCCATATGCAGGGGTCCATAGGAGTACATAACTTATGAGCTCATACTTATTCTCCAGCAGTGTCCTGCATGTCTGGTTCGTCTAGCTTGGATAGTTTTCGTGATGGGAAGCAGTTGGCTGAATATTGGTGCCTTGTGGGGTGTTGCCGCCAGGACTTGTTCAATATTGCTGTCAACATTCTTGTGTAATTGCCGTCTAGCTTCTTCTCCAACTAAGTCGATATTAAATTGATATATATTCGGACTGATCTTACTTCGTTTGGTTATACAGAATTTTGTCCCTCCTCTATTTCTTGTTAATTGTTTGTAACCTACTGTTCTATGTTTTTTATGTATCCGTTAGCACCGGATGCTGGTGCTGAATAACTATATCAAGCACTCATTCTTCTCTGTGTATCATTCACCTCGACGATACAACATAACCAAAAGGTATAAAAGGAACTGAGTGAAGTAAAAAAATATCCAGAATTGATCATGTGTTGCGTAGCCATATACACGAATATGGCCATGTGCAAAATAGACATGTAATGTTCATTACTATAGAACATATAAAGAACATAGGAATCTCGGAATTCGAAAACACGTAACGACTTCTTGTTCGGATCCGAAACCTTTTTATTAACTTTGAGTTAAAGGTTTCGACGTAAGGAGGAGAGACACAATCTTCTATGCTGTCTTATTCATTTGGCCCCCAACTCGAGCGGCCCCCATCGGGCCCACGTTCGCCTCGAGCCTGCGAGCTCCAAAATCGATCCTTCTCGTTTTGCGTCTAAAACCCGACTCTTATTTTCTTCAAATTCTCACACAAACTTCCGCGTGCTTCCGGTGCGTGACGTCACCCGCACTTTGTCACCCAGTATTGTCTCAGACTGTTATGACATCTGAGTGACACCTCCATCCGCTCGCGCGCACCCGCGTTAACACCTGCTTCAATCTTACACCCAATCAACCCATGTGCTGAGCCGAAAGGTTCTCAGCCTAACTAAACTCAAAGGCATGAACCGAAATCCCTCGGCTATTTCATAACACATGGATTAAAATACCTTATATTCACCTCATAATGGGACAGATATTTTAAGTATATGATTTTATATAGCATGAATGAGTGAATATACATGTATGGAATAAGAATGACCACAGCATTCCGTTATAAAAATATATACGTCTTTTTATTCTTTCATCTGTTGTGTCAGGGAGACAAAGACTGCTATACTGACCCATAACTTCTTCTTTTGACCATATTACGCTGTGTTATCTTCAAGACCCAACTTAGCACTTCTGCTTCTCGACCGGGGTTACTCAACCGGAGACCGTTGTGTGCCACTACCTCAGCGGGGCGCTCTCAGTAACTGCAAGTTGGGTCTGACTCAAGACTCAAACTGACTCTAACAAACCTGGACTCTCACGCAGGCATCTGCATATATCATTTCATAACGCCCACGACTTCTAATTAACCACGTGACTGCTTCTGCTTATTAAATCAGGTGCGTCCTGTTGAGAGAAATCTCTAATTGACGGTTCGGTCAAGGGTCAATATGCCACAATGACCCCACTGTCTTATCGAATAAAGAAAGTAGCTTTACATCTCGTTGGTGTCAGGGGAAGAATAGGGGAGTATTATTGTTGAACCGGCTTTAATTCACTCATCTTTGGAATGAATTTGGATATTTGATGGTTTATATGATCCAGGAACCAAAGATGTATCTACTTCATTGGGGAATATACAGTGTGATCAAAAAGTTCATAAGAGGCAAAATATCCCGAAACAAAGAAACTGAAAATGGTCTTTCCAAGTTTTTAAAACTTAGAATTGAAAATTTGCATTCACATTGCATTGAGAGTCGTTGAAAATGAAGATAAATTCATTTGGATACAAAAAATGTTAACTTCCATTTGTATTAATATCCTCTCTGGTAAAACATGATAAACCATATATAATGCTGCTGCTTCGTTATCGTTGAGTTCTTACTGGCTGTTGCTATTTGTGAACAAATTAAGCGCGAAATAACCATGCGAACAGTAACCTTCATGAATCGGTATGCCATGAGTCAAATAAACTTAATTACATGGATTAGAATACTTCTGATTTTTTTTTCAATAGGGATCTTCAATAAAAAGATAATTAAAAGAATTATGAATTTAAGAAATAAAATCAAGAAATAATTATCATCGTTATGTTCTGTCAACACAGATTCTTTTGGTTTTATTGCCATCTGTCCATATCGATCCATTGCTCTCCTTAAGTCCTCTAGATGTTATCCAACGTCTGCACAGAGCTAATGAATGTATATTTTTTTGCTTATTGTCAGTCATTGGTGTGCCTATACGTTGCAGTCAATAGAAGAATGTCGCTCATGAGTAAGTACTTATCTTGTTCGTCTTTCTTGGATGGTCTGCGAGATAGGAGGTAAGTGGCTATACAACGGTTGTTTTGCTCTCATGATTTGTTCAAAACAGCATGCATCATCGCAGTATAGTTCCTGTCGAGTTTTCTCGACAATTGTTTCGGTAGAATTAAAATGATATAACCATATTGGAGTACTGACATGACTACGGCATGGAAGAATTCATGTTTCATTTCATCAGAGATCAGAATTGCATTTTAGCCGTTAAACTGACGATTGCAAACCATACCTGAGCAGCACGTAGATGAGATACTGCCGCCGAAGTATATGAACTGGTCTAATATTTTCAGAAGCTTTCCATTTCCTGATGAAATGTCAGCACCTTGATTAAAACGATTGAATTCTCTTATACAGGGTGAAACGATAAAATTGTCGTCCTAAAATCAATTCAGGTAACTTGATTACGTAGTAATACTCGGCGGAGCGCGGCGATCAGGCTGGCTTTAGTGTTGTGGGAGGTCATGTTGCTGATGTTCTCGACGTATGACCAAACGAAGTAGTCCAGCGGGTTCAGGTCGGGGCAGTTGGGGGGGGGCAGTGAGAGAAGGGTATAAAGTCGTAGCACTCCTTCTGAAGCCAAGCCTTGGTCTCTTTGGACTTGTGGGCCGGCGCAGAGTCCTGCTACGACACTCAGGGTCTGCTACCGGCCACCTGATTGCACCAGGGGATTATCACTCTTCAGCACATCCAGGTACACTTTGGTGTTGACTTTCAAGCCAACTTCGAAGATGTGAGGTGGCATGATGTGGGTGCTAGCAATGATCCTGTTGTCATAACTTGGATCGGTAGAGAGCATGAGTTGTACAGCGGCGCATCTCCGATCTCGCTCGTTGAACATTATGAAACTTTCAGATATGATAGAAGGCTCCTGTCGCTCTTGGGATTTGTACACAACTGACTAACTAGTAGATGGTCCGTAAAAAAAAAAAACAAAAAAAAAACGGTTTTCATTAAACGGAAATGGAATCATGTAGTCTTTTCTAGGGCGACAATTTTATCGTTCCACCCTGTATTCACAGAAAGACTCACCAATGCTTCTTGCTTTTCATAGAATTCGTCAGAACCTTCTCTTTCTTCATGTATATTTAAAAACTGAAAAGCTACCTTAGGTTTGGTTTGGTTTTATGGAAAATCAACTGTTGTTGGTTATTTAATGTCAAATCCTGTTTTAACATATTGAATATATGATTTGTTAGAACATTTTCTAGATTCAGTTAAGTGATCAAACAGTTCTATGTCTAACAATTCAATTTAGCATGTCATTTATTTTCACAGTTTCAATGTCAAACAGCTCTAATTGACCCATAGATAGGACCCTATCAGGTGCTACTAATTCGGGCCAAAGTGGACCTGAGAGCGATGGCAATGAACGGGTACTCTTCATTTCCCAAAGTTCCCGCCTTAATTGAGGCTCACCATCAGATGGTTTAATGTCATATCTAGGACACTCATTGAGAGGGGTCTTACTCCTTTGCAGAGATGCTGTCGGTGCTTTCTATAGATCCAGCAGACTGGGGTGGTGGCTCTAGGGTCAAGATTTTAAGCTTTAGCATCAAACTATATTTCTCCGCGGACTAGTAACTTAATAAACATAATCAACAGGTTAATGTTAGTGGCTATAGCTCTCACAACACGTAACCCCGCAAATATGTCACATCGTAGATTTTAATCGAGGGACTTAATCCCCTATAATAAGCAAACTGGAAGTAGAGTTATAAAAGTCATTGTTCATATGGCAAAAACAAGTCGCGGACTTACTTCCATGACAAAAGAAAGAAAAATGGCTGAGTGAAGAGAGTAATAAAATACTTTTCGACTGTCAAAGTTCGGTACTTGAGTGTAGTTCACGTGTTGAATTAAGCGTGAAAGTGAATAGTAATTTACCAAGCTCTTTGCTTCGATGTGGCACAAAGCCGAAAGAATGGGGCACCCAATGAGACTCGAACTAACCTGTGTAGTTTTGCTAGTCAAGCTTGCTAACCGTTACACCACCAAAGGCGCCCACGCGTGAAAGTGAATCATCACTTGAGTATCAGGAAGGGAAGATTATGTGCATCGGGGCGTTCCACCATGTGCTGGTGGTTTCGTCCATTTCCAGTGTGTTGTTTGGCTGTGAGCCCAGGAGTGGATATGCTAGCGTGCATATATGCTGGCCCACTCATTGGCATTTGATTGTTAGTCGACGCCAGCCGGGCCGGTAAGTATTGTTTATTTTCTCCAGTGCGTTAGGGCCGTAGCCTCTTCCTCTTCCCTCCCCCCTCTGCGTGTAGGTTGGGTTGTATGAGGGCTGTGTCTTTCTTTGAGGCCTGGTATGTTATGTGGTAGTAGTCTAGATAGAACTCTTGGGATTTTGGACGTATCATTTATTTTCTCCTGTGCGTTAGGCCCTAGATTCTTCGTCTTCCCTCCCCACGCGTGTAGGTCGGGTTGTATGAGGGCTGTGTCTTTCTTTGAGGCCTGGACTGTTATGTAGTAGTAGTCTAGATAGAGCTCTTGGGATTTTGGACGTATTGTTTATTTTCTCCAGTGTGTTAGGGCCGTAGCTTCTTTATCTTCCCTCCCCCCGCGTGTAGGTCGGGTTGTATGAGGGCTGTGTCTTTCTTTGAGGCCTGGTCTGTTATGTGGTAGTACTCTAGATAGAGCTCTTGGGATTCGTAGATATATAAAAATATAATTTATATCTTTATTCTTCGACGGCGACTTTTGTGTGTAGTTGGAATACAGTCAGAGAGTTCGCACATTCTTTCTTCTGTGGCGACCGGAGAATATCCATGGGGGAAACTGACAGGCTCACCTAAGCGACCAGCGGATCTCTCCCTTCGCTTGAGAGACCAGCGAATCTCTCCTTCAGTCCAAAATTACAAACCTAATATTATCTTTCAAGTTCCACCAATTTTCTGTTTATGGCTGGTTATTGGAACTTACATACTTCCGTTTTTTCCGGTAATTTGTTAATCTTATCTGGGAACGGAAATATGTCATTCTATCCACAGGCAATAAATAACATTTTTCTCTTTCCTGTGAAACCACTTTGTTGATGTTATCTTGCGACCGCATTGAATCTGCTAAGTTCATCCCGGCACTCCGTTGCCAACTAAGGTAGTATATTATTCAAAGAATAAGTAGCAATACTTGAAAACATTTGATTGTGTGCAAACATTCTTTAAAAATAACGTTACCAACAAACTATTCACAGAAAAAAAAAATATATATGTATGTGTGTGTGTGTGTGTGTGTGTGTGATTATATATATATATATATATATATATATGATTTGGCATTAAATATCCGAGGTTTGATATACAATTATAAAGAATAACCTAACCACTGTATCATATTTACCAACCCCTCCGCTCGGGCAGGATATGACACAAGGTCAATTTTTTAAGCGGAGTTTAACAGGTTTGAATTCAGAGTTTTCCTTCTCATAGACTAGTTGCCTCAACAAGGCTGAAGAACCTAGTCTGCCCTACTATTTACCCATAGCAAGAGGGAGAATGATTGGATTCATACCTTTCCCAAGGGTATTAGTGCTATGTGAAGTGCAATCAGTCCAGGATATGAACTCGTGTCACCGTGTCCAATTCCTACGACGATAACCATTACACCTAACCAATGTATATATACTGCTCAGTGTTCACCTAGTAGACAGAAAAATATCTAGCCACTAATGGTGACACATCAAATGACCCGATCGAAACAAAGCAACAGCAGAAGCCAGGACGCGATCAACCCAGCAACAGCCGGTAAGAACTCAATGATAACTAATCATAGTTTATTATGTTTTACCAGAGGATATAAAAACAAACGGAGGTTAAATTTATTTGGATATCCAATCAAAAATGCTATTTTCATTTTCAACGACCGTCAATCCAATGTGAATGCAAATTTTCAATTCCAAGTTTAAAAAACTTGGAAAGAGCATTTTCAGTTTCTTGGTTTCGGGATATTTTGCCGCTTATGAATTGTTGTAATGTTCAAAATATCTGATAAATTGTAGGCGCTAGATCTGATAAATAAGGATGTCGAGGTGTGATCTTGAATTTGTTGCCCGTTGTCGGTGAAAATGAAGGTGATTACACTTTAATATATTTAGATAAATTTAACATTTTCTTTCATGTAAAACGCAATTATTTAATGAACACCCTTATATATTTGGGGTGTGCGTATATATATATATATATATATATATATACACATACACACCCACACACACATCATTATCATCTTAAGTCATGCTGACAGCACGGATTTCCCTTACCCTCTCACCATCCGTCCCTATCATCCATCGCTCCCGCTAGGTTTTCTGGACTGCTCAACACTGATGTGTGTAAATCTTTTCTAGTCTGCTAACACAGGCACATTTATGTGCAGAAGTCCATACACGAACGTCGCCAATGAGTTTATCATATTTACCAACCCCTCAACTCGGGTAGGATATGACACAAGGTCAATTTTTAAGAGGAGTTTAACAGGTTTGAATTCAGAGTTTTCCTTCTCCTAGATTAGTCGCCTCACCAAGGCTGAATAACCTAGTCTGTCCTATTTACCCATAGTTGGAGGGAGAATAATTGGATTCATACCTTTCCCAAGGGTATTAGTGCTATGTGAAATGCAATCAGTCTCGTCCAGGATTCGAACTCGTGTCGCCATGTCCATTTCCTACGACGATAGCCATTACACCACGGACATCTCGCCAATGAGTTTATCCTTTCTTTACCAGCAGGGTCTCGAATGTCTTGTTCATCTTACTTGTGAGATGAGAGGTAAGTAGTTGCATAGCTGTAATTTTGTGGTGTATTACTCCCAGGATTTGTTCAAACTAACACGTAGCATTTTTGGTTAGTTCCCATCTAGCTTTTTCTTTATGCGTTTCGTTAGCGTCCGGGTGGTGCTGTTGTACAGTAGTATTGAGACAGCTTCAGCTTGGAAGAAATACTGTTTTATTTTATCAGAGATATCAGATTTCCATATGATTGATAACCTGTTGATAGTCCAAGCCTTGATAAAGCGTATGTTGACATCACTTTCAGTGTTGTGAGTGTGTGTGTGTGGAGCAACACTTCCGCTCGAACGATTCTAAAAGAGATGCAAGGTTCACGTAGGAAAAACAAAAAAATACATTGAATGACATTACAACAATAGAATCAAAGATCAATGAATAGAATTCTTTCAAACACTGACTCCAAATGGATTAAGCATCAAACTTAATGGTGCTGCCTTGAAATAAAACAGTCTCGGGGGAGTGACACAGAAACATCTAAAACAAACGAAGTTGTCACTTATTTGAAATTGGCCTCGAACGTTTAACATACGAGGGACGGCTAAAAAGCTCTGAGGTTGACCAATATACTTTCATGGAATGTGACTAAATTAGGTTTATTTTTTAACAGTTCTCTTTGTGGTCCATACACTTCTTCCATTGGTGTTGCAGTGCTTGGATGAACAGCCGATATGAAATCATCATATGAACATTTCACCCGACTGACATAGCTCCCAAATAAAAGTCATTTTCCCGGTATCCTGACAACAAATAGGGAAAAAAGTCTCCTAAAAACATTTATCCAAAAAATAATTTTCATGCTACCTTACCGCAAAATTTTTGTTGTTTTACTTATTAAGTCCGGTGCATTGGCCTAGTGGGTAGAGTGTTCGCCAATGGTCCGGGAGACCTGGGTTCCATCCTAGGTTGCGTCATACCAAAGACTTTAAAAATGGTCCTTGATACCTCCTTGCTTAACACACAGCAATATAAGGTACGTATCAAGGGTAAAGTGGAGCAATCCAGGGAAAGGAGTAGCGCCCTCCCTTACACCTCGGTGTAGTAGCTATTGAAAAGGGGGCCTTCTCGTTGCCCACGACTATAGTCGCTAACTTATTGCATAAATCCTTAAAAAAAGTTATAACTGGTCTCAGAAAAACTTTTCTCCTGACGATGATCTAAGGTTCAAATTACTTGAGGACGTTCAAAATATAATACAAAGATATATTCTATTTTGTCTTATCATTTTGTTATATATGTAAGTGTAATTGTTTTTTCTTTTTTTTTTTTGTGGTCCAAAGTGTGAAAAGAGTAAATATTTCAAAATGAATGGGTCCACAAAGAGATATCTTTTTAAGAATTATTTCTTTCGTTCTGAGATACTATAAGTTTCCAGCTTTTTCTTTCAGAGGACATTTAAAGCTTTTTGTTGTTTTTATCAAATATCAAAGACTAATTGGGGAAAAATATACCCATAAGGGATAACAGGAGACACACGGAAAAGAAGAGGATGAAGAAGAGAAACAACTCCTACGAGGATTCTAACGCAAAACAGTAACCTCTATGTAAACTGATTCCACAACTAAAAAAAAAAAATTAAATGTTCAGATGAAAGCAAAGCTGGGAACATACAGTATGTAAGAAGAAAATAAATAATTCTTAAAGATATAAATCTTTTTGTAGACCATTTTATATATATATATATATATATTGCAGTGGATCAAAATCTTTTCAATATTTTGGTACGTGCTAGTTTGTGGCACGTATATAAAGAGATTGAAGCTGTTCAAGCTGTGGTTGATCCCGATTTAGTAGTAGCTGCGCGGTATCTGGTACGCACACACGTTGTACATTGCTTCACTGTGGGTGATTTTAAAGCCCTACAGACAAACGTGCACCGTTGTTTCATTTTAGAAACTTATTAATTCCAACTGGGCTGCGAAATCAAACCGAACCTTTTGTTGAGTTTTATATGAAGGTGCAGTTAATCACAGTATGGTTCAAAAAGTTTCACTCGAGTTGCAAGAACCTCGACGATCAGGCAAGGTCATGTAAGCCTAAAATTATGGAATTCTTCAACCTATAGAGGCAAAACTAGCGAGTAGCGCTCTGAGAGTATCATGCGACTTTGGCTTGACACAGTTCTGTGTATTTTTTTTTTACTTTCCTGAACTCAGCAGAAAGCACTTGCAGCTCCCGAATTGTGCCTCGTGTTACTAAAATATTGCAAAACTTTTGACTCAGCCTAGTAGTATATCATCATCGATACAGAAAAATATGTGGAAAGATTCCAAAATAAAGAATGAGTGTATGGAGAGAAATTATACTCCTTTGTATATATTGAACCCTGGTCAACAATAGCGGCATCTTTTAGGACGATTCTATTTTTCCCCGTCAGTATATATCAGTCTATTTGAGTTCCTATTATGCTCAATCTATTCGACCCTTTCTACCGCGATCAGTCTGTTCCCGTGTTCCCCCCCCCCCTTTTTTTTTCATCTCTCTCTAAAACCTCTGTTCAATTTACATCACTGTCTTCTCCGTCCTATCTCTGATCGACACCTATCATAGATTACTTGTCATGTACACAGACTGAGATATTCACGCACACAATACCACAAAGACTGTCACGCACATAAATCTTTTGGCGTTTCTAACTTGCAATCTACTTCTAACAAACTACCCCATTAATAATAATTATAAAAAAAAAAAAACCCAAAGCAAAGAAAAAAAAAAACAAAACAAAAAAAAAAAGACACCTTTCAGCTGTCTACCTTCTCAGTCAAAAATATAAAACTTCACACTCCGAACACGTCAATTCACCCGTCCTAAAAGTTTTCAATGGAACTAATGTTGACTAAGAATGCCGTTCAAAGTTGTTTGTCGTTAAATGATATATATAAAATCAAATATTTTTTGATTGACTAAGTTTAATGACATGTTAAACAGTATCTGGTTATTTTATGCCAAGAAATTCGGTTTCGTTTTATGGCATCTCAACCATTGTAGGTTATTTAATGTCAAATCCTGTTTATACATTTATTTCAAATATACATGATTTGCAAACATTTTGTTGATAACATTTTTAAATAAGCCCGAGCTCATTTCTAAGCTCACAGTTAATTGGTTTCAAGTATTGCTATTTAAGACTAATTATCCGATTCAACATTACTCATTCGTTTACACTGTTTAAATGCCAAACAGTTCAATTTAACCCATAGATAGAACCCTATCAAGTGTTACCAGTCCGAGCCGGAGTGGACTTGGGAGTGATGGCAATAAAGGGATACTTTGTATTCCCCAAAGCTTCAGCGTTACTGGAGCCTCATCATCAGATTGTTTAATGCCATATTCAGGAAACTCGTTGGTGGGGGGGAGGTCTTACTCCTTGGCTGAGATGCAGTCGGTATATTCTACAGACCCAGCCGACTGGGCTCTAGAGGTGAGGGAATTGCGTTTATTGTACACTCATTTTTTTTTTTTACTTGTTTCTATCAAATATGCATTTATGAATAATATTTAAAAAGATCTATTTATTGGGTTAGTTTTTACGGCAAGTCTACCCACGGGTTTTTATGCCAAAGACGTTTTTATTTATTCGTATTTTTCTATTCGTATTTTTCTTGTATGTAGGCATCATTTTAGGTTTTGCTTCTCTTGGTAATTGGGCATAGTCAGAAGGATGCATTACTCTTTCGGCTGAAGGTTTGGATTTCCAATTTTATGGGTGAAATTCATGGACCTATATCCTTTTGTGGAGAGTGATTTTTTTTTTCAAGAAGTTGATTATGTTATAGGATCTGCTGTTTGAAATAGTAATTCCATACTTTTTACGTTTCAGAAATCTCTTCTAGTATGAACGAGATTTCTCCATTTCTTCAATATGTGTTTCATTGTGTATTGGTTTCCGCATGGGCATTATGGTGAAGGTTCTTTTTTTGTATGAAGGATTGAATTAATTTAGGGTACTCTATGCGTGATTGGGTTATCGTGGTCTTTTCTTGTCTTAACAGGATCTGCAATTTTTTTCTTTTAAAATGAGTTGCATTTAGTAAATTTTTTGTTGGTATTCTCGTTTCATAGCTGCCGCAATTTCTTTGACCAAAAACCTAAAATCAACTAAATACTGACAGTGTATGGTGTTTTGGAGTTTTTATCAGATAACAGGATAAATGAAGATTTAGCCTTATCATATTTACCCAACCCCTCCGCTCGGGCAGGATATGACACAAGGTCAATTTTTAAGCGGAGTTTAACAGGTTTCAATTCAGAGTTTTTCTTCTCCTAGACTAGTTGCCTCACCAAGGCTGAAGAACCTAGTCTCTCCTACTATTTACCCATAGCTGGAGGGAGAATATTTGGATTCATAACTTTCCCAAGGGTATTAGTGCTAGTTGAAATGCAATCAGTCTCGTCCAGGATTTGAACTCATGTCGCCGTGTCCATTTCCTACGACGATAACCATTACACCACTGGCACTTCTTTCTGCAGATTTAGCCTTATGATTTCCCTGGATTCCTATACAGGTTTGGATCCAGTGGAATATTACTCTTGGAGTTTAGTATGTTTATTGGTTTGATAATTAAAGGATTATCCTTTTTATTGAAGTAAAGAGAAGGAATCAGAATGGATAATAAATTTTGACAAGATGCTTGTTAAGATAAGGTTGAGTGTCAGTTCTAATGCATAGGCTTCGGCGATTATTATTGAAGGCATTTTTGGTAGTTTTATTTTTAAAAACTACTCCATCTCTATAGCTGTTATTGGAGTCATCCGTATAAATATGGAAGAGTGTGAAATCAGAGTGGACCTGAGAGTAATGGCAATGAAAAAGTAATTAACACTCCCCAGATCTCTAGAACTGTAACCTCACTCTCAGACGTACCCGAGTGTCATACAGAGGATTTTCATTTGAAAAGGGTTTTACGTCCCTTGTAGACATAGTCCTGAAGATAATGTGTACGTTTTTTTTTTTATTAAATATACAGTCTGTTGAAGAGTGTAGAAGTACAGGACTTCCTCAAAATTGCAAACACAGTGAATATAATTAGCAGCCCAAAGCCTAAAGACTTGAGAGTATACACGAAAAAGGTGTTTTAATTTATTGTAACGTAACTGTGTATATTATCAATTATAATTACATTTAACCTAGTCAGGTGGGGCTGCAGAATACATTGACTATCTCTGCAGACCAACGAGTTTCCTGGATATGACACTAAACAATCCGATGGTGAGGTTCCGGTAATGCTGGAGATATAGGGAATGCAAAGTACCCCTTCATTGCCTTTGCTCCCAAGTCCACTCTGCCACGGGATGGTAGCACCTGAAAGGGTCCTATCTATGGGTCAAATGGTTTGACATTTAAACTGCAATTGAATTGTTCGAAATAGAACTGTTTGATCATTTAGCTTTGTGTATCTACAAATCTAAAATTTAATATGTGGAAAAAAAAAACAGGATTTGGCATTAAGTAACCAATGATTTACCATAAGATCAAACCAAAGATTACAATGTCAAAAAAAAATGTCTAACATAGAAAGATAAACTAGACAGTGAAACAAAACGTCATTTACAGTTAGAATAATTAAGAACATAGTGTAAACATCGTTAAAATTACCTCCCGGAACCTAAATGAGTGACACCACAAAAACGTTCCTTTGAAAAGCATATCGACCGACTTTTTAGCAATTTGTGTGTTGCGTAATTAGTGATGAATATTTTAGGGAATAGAAAGCTTATTTATTTGATGATCTCATTAGAGACAACGACAATTATATTGACAGACATGGCACAATTGTTACTCCTTCGAGCAGATGACAGAAAATAAGCATACTACTATATATTTATCCAACAACTCTATGTTAATGACCGGGTTTGACCCATGATCAATTTTTTAAAGTAAAATGAAGCTGGTTTTAATTCAATGTTTTCTTCCCCCGATATTGGTTGCCTAACCAAGTTGAAAGAAATCAGTCTGTCCTACTATCTACCCGTAGTTGTGGGTGAGGGACATATGGATTCATGGATATTATCCAAGGATATTACTGTGAAGTGCAACGCAAACAGTCTCATTCAGGATCTGGTTAGTTTAATTAACGGCATATCAACTCTTCATGGGTTATTTAACGCCGAAATTTTAATCATTTCTAAATGTTTGATCGTAATCATAACTACTTATATCTAGTTTGGTATATTTGTTTAACGGCATATCAACTCTTTACGCCTTATTTAATGCCGAAATTTTAATCATTTTAAAATGTTTGATTAAAATCATAACATTTTCAAATGTTGTTTTGCATCTTTTTTAATTGAACTTAGATATCTACAATCAATCGTTTGCACACAGTAACACAAGTTTTATCAATAAAAATTTGCACAGTTACATGATTTAAAGTTTTCCAATCCAATACTCGTCATGTTCGAATAATTTTTAAACATATCTATTTGACTCTTAGATGGAATTAACGGTTAAAGTGACTCGGTGATAATAGCAATGAAGGGGTAATCCATATTCCCTAGAATTGGAGCCTCACCGTCAGATGCAGTTCAGTGCTATTCCCAAGACAGATTTGAATTCGGGGAACCGATTCTATTTCTTACGACGCAAAGCGTACTTCTAACATACTACTTTAGCCTGCCCTTGGGAAAGGCATGAATCCATTTCTTCTACCTCCAGCTGTTGGTTAATTGTAGGACAGACTGAACTATAAACTTCATACAGCAACCAGACTAGGAGAAGGAAAACTGAATTCAAACCATAGGTATTAAAAATGGACATTTTTTTTATTCTTCTGATGTAAACACAATGGTGCAGTTTGGTTTTTTCGTTTCGTGACATAACAATCTTCATGGGTTATTTAAAGCTATCCTTGTAGAAGAACTGCAGTGGTACGATTTAAATGTAAACCTGGAGGGATAAGAGAGTTCATGACTTTTCCAAGGGTATGTGTCCGAAAATGAATGTAAAAACGCGACTGGAGGTCGAACTCGTTTACTGTGATTTCGCAGTTCAGAACACTAACCATGATGCCACCCCCCAACAGATAGTGGTAGTAAGATGTAAAACGTTTCTTTCTTCAGCTACAGAGTATGGGGTAGGTGAAGAAGCCAAAGAGTGAACAATTAACGGAACAGTGTTGAATAAAGTGTCAATGAAAGAAGGACTACAAGAGTATAAGATAAAATTTATGTGAAAGATAGAAAAATAAATATACACAAGATGGAATATAGAAGAATTAAGAAACGTTGAGCGAAAAAGAAACGTGGCTGGTATGAAGTAGAAGTGTAAAAGGTAAAAAAAAAAGATGAAAAAAATATATGGAAGGATGAAGAAATATAAGAGCTAAAGAAGAATTGTATAAGGTAAGTTTGTTTGTTTGGTTTGGTTTTATGGCATATCAACCTTTGTAGGTTATTTAACGCCAAATCCATTTTTATGTAAATAATCTGTTATATTGAAAACAGATCAGTTTAGCATAAGTACACAGTTTAATTGTCAAAAACATTTCCATTTCAAACTATTCAAGCAGTTATATGTAATGATTCAGTTAAGTGTAAATACACTTTTAATGTCAAAAAACAGTTCTATTTTAAATAATTCAGTTAAGCATAAGCACGCAGTTTAAATGTAAGTACGGTTTAATTGTCAAAAACGTTTCTATTTCAAGCAATTCAGTTTACATTTTAGCATAAGTATGCTGTTAGTTCTATTTAACCCATAGATAGGGCCCTATCAGGTGCTACCACTCCGGGCCAGAGTGGACTTGGGAGCGATGGCAATGAAGGGGTACTCTGCATTCCCCAAAGCTCCAGCATTGCTGGAACCTCACCATCAGATTGTTTAGTGTCATATCCAGGACACTCGTTGTGGGGGGGTCTTACCCCTCTGCTGAGAAGCAGTCGGTGTATTCTACAGTCCCAGCCGACTGGGCAAGTATAAGATAAGAGAACACTATGTAGGTCGTCCGCCAAGCAGACGATCCCTTTGTCTGTTTTGGCGCGAAACCAAACAAAGGCCTGAGCCCGCGATCTCGACGCGACCGGAAGTAGGAAGGGAATGCCAGTGGAGGAATTGGACAAAGGGACCGAGAGAAGGAGTTGGCGAAGGGTGACGCGAGTGGCCAGTCGACACCGGACAGCAGAAGTGACCAGTCGGCACGTGAGAGAGAGTCCAGAGCAGTGAGGGAAGACCGTATTTCTTGTAGCTATGAAGAAATGTGCGATGCCCCTATCGGAACCACAAGATGATCACCGGCCAGGAAGTGGAATGGTTAAGAAGTTGACGTATTCGGGGGCCAAGGGGGTATCGTCACAAAATATCAAACATTCAAGAAAATATAAGTTCAAACATATCCGTTATTTTTGCTATGGGTAATAACCAGTACACAGTGTATCACCCATTATGACTAATTACTTACAATTAAAAAAAAAGTATTATTCTACAAGTGCACCTTTTTAAATTCACCGAAAAAGAAACATATCTGGCAATCATTTCGATGATTTCAACTAATAAATCCTCGAGAAAAAAATACATTTTATTAGAAGGGTTTACTTTGCCATTCTGATTGAATGTAGAATGATCACCAATTTCCAGAACAACTGGCGCTTGAAAAAACTGGTCGAATAATTCTATTTTTAAAAATTTCGAATGTAGATTGTTTTTCAAATACTTGTCAGTGTTAAAGGGGAAAATTTGTAAATTATTTTTTGCTTTCTTTGATGAGGAAAACGCTTTTTTTGAGGTGAGTTTTTTTTTTTTGTTTGTTTTACTATCTATTACACAAATCACTACAAAATACATTCAATCCAAGAAATAATAGGAAAATAAAAAGTGAATTACCTTACATTACGAGATCTCATGCTTGGCCTAGTTTAATTTGGAGAGATTCCCGTTTTAAATTTGTGATATTTTTGGTTGGGGTTTGGTAGGCAGGGTTCTTCTCTAATACTCAAATTTTCTACATTGTGAACCAACCTGAACTTGACATTGGCTGTCAAACAAAATGACTTGCCTTAGTGAAATATAGGATCAGGCTGGGGCTTTTCCATATTATCTACACAATTAGACCTACGAATCTGATTCTTCTTCAGAATGAACCTGACACACTCGATCTGACAAAAAGGTGAATACTAACTGATCACCTCAAAGAACAATTTTTGCAGTTATTGTTTATCATCAGTGGATGAGATAAACAAATATCTCACCAGCCATTGCTACATATAATTCAATTTGATATTTGGTCTCTTAACACATTCTTTAAGGTCATGTCAAAATTGTCTTCATGTTTTGTGTGATAATTTGTTCACCGACGATTTTTTTCGAGTGATTAATCACAAAGTGTTTATAGCCTACACCCACTCACACCTTTGTAAAACGGTTAAGCGTCACAATAGATAACTGAACCAGGTTTATTATATTCTATCTTAGGAGCAAGAAATGAGCCTTTATTTATTTTTCTCCCCAGTTGAATTTAAAGGAATCACAAACATATATATATATATGCGCTGAGTTTAAGAGTCTAATTAGTTCGAATCCTGATAGTGTTGTATAGCCACATAATACATATGCATGCAGAAACATATTCAACACAATAAAGACGAGCGGACACAGTTTTTTTAGAAAAATATACCTCTCACTTTATTTGAAAGAGTTCGAAAGAGTTACTAAAGGTTTTACTGTGTGAGAGGTGAGTTGGAGACGGAACAGAACTGCAACATATTGATCCCCACTTTTATGCTCAACTGGGCTGCTCAACCGGGGACGTGGGGGCCTAGCCTCTCTGGGACATGGTCCTCATTCCAGCATCTTCTCTCCAATTGACTCAATCGGGGGTCCTGCGGGCCTCCTCTGCTGGGTGCTGGTTCTCTCTACAGCATCTTATCTCCAACTAACTTGAACTTCCTGTGCACTGAGTTATATTGTTTTACGCCCACTCAATTCAACCTGTCGACAGTCAAGGTATCCCCTTCATACCTTCGACCGGATGCACCTGTTATTTACACAGGTGCATTTCCTATTTTGACTGCTCGGCCGGGGACAATATGCAACAATAGGAAATAAAAGTATAAATTTTCTTTTACAGGTGAACTTAAACATGTGAAATTTTACCAAAAAAAAAAAAAAAAAAAAAAAAAGAAGACCCTGAAATTTATTAGTCGAGCAAGTAATACTGTATAGTTGCCCTTCTTGGATTCTAACAAAACGCTTGGGAAAAAAAGCTAGACGGAAACTACACAAGAATGTTACGTGCCATATTGAACAAATCAAGGAAGCAGCGCCCCACAAAAAATGGCAGCAGTAAGGCCACTTAACTCTTCCCCATCTCGCTGACTATAGACGTGCAGGAGCAGTAGAGATGAACTCAATAATGATGTTATCTTAGGGACTCTTATGATAGATGACAAGAGAGAGTCAAGAGAGTCAGTGCAATCAACACGACTTGATAATGACGGAAAAGAAAAATGTTGCAATGCAAAAATAAGAACAGCTCCACGTAAAATTTTATATAGTAGATATTCTTTTAAACCAATTTTTTTAAATTACAGAATGTCAGTGCTGTGTAGTTTTTTTTATAAATAAGGTCTAATTCTATAAGTTTTGATTATATTACTTCCAGTAGAAGTAATACAATTATTATCTTTGGTTTAGAAGATAAGCTTTTTACGCATTTGGGATGAGAACATGTTAGTTATATATCCTATATTCAAGTATTTTTGATATTCAAGAAACTAAGATTACTCTGGTACAAAGTCACAGAATTTGAGTAATATGTTCAATAAATAGCTAAGTTGACAACGTGATAAACATAATAAAAAGTAATATTTAAGCAAACTTAACTTAGAACGGCAAACTATCACTGTTTTTGGTTAATAATTAGAAATAATAACTTCCTAATCATCATTCTCAGTGAGACTTCTCGTATATATAAGATATACATCGAGTATATCTAAGTATATTAGAGCGTTTGGTTTTACTAATAAATGTCCCAACCTGAATTGTTTGGCTGAAATATTGCAAGAAGAGTGTAGGGTCGATTTAGAGGCGTAAATCGATTGATCGATCAGTTGTTGAATTTTTATTTGAAAAGTAAATGTAGAATATTAGGAAAAAAATCTGTGGATTCGTAACATCTGGTGAAATGGCAACGGCAAAAGAAGTAGAAGAAAGAAAAAGATTTTAAAAGAAGCTATGAAGTAGAAATATTAGTAGTGAATGATACGAATCAAAAAAGGTGTTGGATAAATATGTAAAAAAAAAATCAAAAATAAATAGTTGGTAGACGAAGATAGAAGTGTAGAAGCACAAAAAGGGGAACAATAAAAGAAATGCAGAAAGTAAAAAAAAAAAAAAAAAAAAAAAAAAAAAGCAGAAAATAGAAGAGTAGATAATGGGAGATAAGGAAAAATAGAAAGTTTTAGCAGAAGAAAGAGAAAAGTAAAAGTCTTGGAGGTAAAAGAAAGAAAAAAAAAAAAGGAAAAGTCTTGGAGGTAAAAGAAGAAAGAATAAAAAAATCTTGGAGGAAAAAAGGGAAAAAAATCTTGGACGTAAAGGAAGGAGAAAAAAGGGAAAAGTCTGGAAGATAAAAAAGGAGAAAAGAAAAAAGGAAAAAATCTAGGAAGTCAAAGAGAAAAGGAAAGAGTCAAGGAATTAAAAGGAGATTAAGGGATAAGGAAATCGTCTATGAAGTAAAAAGAAAGGAAAAAAAAAAAAAAAAAGAAAAGTCTGGGAAATCAAAAAGAAAAAGTCAAGGAGGTAAATGAAAGAGACGAGAGAAAAAGGAAAAAATCTGGTAGGTCAAAGGAGAAAAAAGTATAAAGAAAAGTGTAGAAGTTAAAAGAAAAAGTATAAAAAAGGAAAAATGTTTGTAGTGGGGGGAGGAGGAGAAAATTGAAGGCTGTAAAAAAGGAGAGAAATTGGTGGAGGACAAAGAAAAAAGTCAAGGAGATGAAAAGGAAAAGGAAGTGAAGGAAATAAAAGAAAAAAAATGCATCAAGCTAAAGAATTTGAAAAGAGTAAAATAAAACGAATTTTTCGGGAGATAGATGTTCAGTGGTTTAGGGAGAACAAAACGAGGAAATATTGAAGATGGATAAAAGAGACTGAAGGATAAAGTAAATATTAGGGAGGAATATATGATTAAGATCTGTAGAAAATGAAAGAAGAGAGAGAGAGAGAGAGCAAGCAGTTATTCGACAAAGGAAAATGAACAGTTTGAAATGTACTAAATGAGGTCAGTTTGCGAAGACTTGCACATTATCATTTATAAGCAAAACTACGTACGTGAATCTATGTATAGAGTGACTATATATAAGTTGACTTGAGGGAAAAGGAAAAGTAAATCAATTGTGGGCATGTACATATATATCCTTTTCAATTGATTTTTTTTCTTTTTCACCACTCAACTTACATATAGTTACTCTATTCATAGATTCACGTACATTGTTTTGTATATATATATATGAAAATTTAAAAAATGAAAACAGGAAAGTAAAAAAAACAAAACCCAAAACAAACGTTTAAGAAATTGGGAAAAGAAAACTGTTTGAAAGTAGAACATATAAACACTTCGACAGACTTACACATGAATGTATGCGTAAGAGAAAGAGAGAGAGAGGAGGGGGAGGAAGATGAGGGAGAGAGAGAGAGAGAGAGAAAGGAGGAAGATGAGGGAGGTAGAGAGAGAGAGTGGAGGAAGATGAGGGAGAGAGAGGAGGAAGATGAGGGAGAGAGAGAGAGAGAGAGAGAGGAGGAAGATGAGGGAGAGAGAGGAGGAAGATGAGGGAGAGAGAGGAGGAAGATGAGGGAGAGAGAGGAGGAAGATGAGAGAGAGAGAGGAGGAAGATGAGGGAGAGAGAGAGAGAAAGGAGGAAGATGAGGGAGAGAGAGAGAGAAAGGAGGAAGATGAGAGAGAGAGAGAGAAAGGAGGAAGATGAGAGAGAGAGAGAGAAAGAGGGGAAAGTTTTTTTTTTGGTTAAACAGGTGACAGCTATAAAGAAAAAAAAAACAAATAAATATGAATAAGAGTGAGAAGAGAAAAGACAAAATAATAATCGACCTAAAAAGAAAAAAAAATAGATAGAAACTAGATAATCTGTATATCTATCAGTTTCGTGTATGTGTACATATATCTCAGGGATGACACAAGGTCATCAATGATACTTGGGCTCGTATTTTGAACATAAATTACTTTATAAATTTATAAAGTTAAGAATTTTAGCGTACAATTATTATTATTTTTTTAAAAAAATACAATCACCAAATCTCTGTAAGTGTGGAAGTTTGAACAGCTGATACTTGTCAATTTACCATTCAACAAAAGACAAAAAACAAAAAAAGCACCCCACCCCCGAGAAAAAAACAAAACAGTATTTTTTTCTTTCTGTTGTGTTTTTCAAAGCAAATCTCTTTGAACCAAGTTAAACATCTGTCTCATTCGTCACTAAAATCTTTGATGTTAACCCCTCAATGCTCGGGTCAGTGGAAGAGAACACACACAACTTCAATGTGAGTCGAATCTTTTGGGTCCGATATTATATAATTAAGTTTTCCTTATAGCCAAAAGTTACTCCCTATATAATTATTTGCAATTTTCTTTCGAAACCGGAAGTTTAATAAAAACGTGCTATCTCCGCCTCAGTATAAATGAGTTGCCAAAATTAAACTCGCAAAACGCCTGCCTGACATTCATGTCGGGTGGTTTTTGGTGATTTGAACCGCCTGGTCCGTTCCCCCTGGCAATACCTGCTATGCAGGGCTGAGTTCATGGCTTGACGCCTGAGGCTCACCTAGAGAGGAATATCACCATTAAACTAAACAAAACCAAAGCATTTTACACATATTTATGATTTGTAAACATCTTGTAAATAACATTCTTCAACAAGGCTGAGTTCTTTTTTTGCATACTGTTAAATGCTTTCAAGTACTGCTATAAAACAGTCACAATTTAACATCAGTCATTTGTTTGCACGCAGTTTGTTCTATTTGATCCATAGATAGGACCCTATCAGGTGCTACCACTTTGGGTCAGAGTGGACCTGGTAGTAATGGCAATGAAGGGGTACTCTGCATTCCCCAAATCTTCAAGGCTGGAGCTTCGTCGTTCGATCATTGAGTGTCATAACAGTACATTCGTTAAGAGGGTCTTAATCCTCTGCAAAGATGCGGTCAGTGTATTCTACAGCCTCACTCGACTGAGTTCGTCGCCTCTCAATAGAACTCAGGGTGTAACGAAACGGACACGGCGACTCAATTTCAAATACTGGACAAGGCTTTTTGCATTTCTTATAACGCTGATACTCTTGGGGAAATGTACCTATTCAGCCATTATCCCACCCCAAGCTATACCTAAATAGGAGGGTAAACTGGGCTTCTTAAACTTGCTGTGGCAACCGATCCGGGAGAAGGAACACTGACTTTGAATTTGTGGTTCTCAACTTAAACAGTAGAGTAGTTGAGTAAATATATAGTAAATATATATTGTAACCACTCGGGGTTTATTTGTTGAGTGGTGTTAAAAGAAAGAAAAAGTCAGTTCATCTCCAGAAGGTACTTCCCTTAAGCAGCACCAGTCCTAGTTTAAAAATGGTATTTTTCCCCAGCGTCTGACGTACTACAAAAGGGGGAATATCAAGGAATCTGAACGATTTTTGTATCTCGCCGAGAAGCTTGGTTCCTGCAGGGTCTCCTGCGCACGTGTCACATCTTGGTATTGAGGAATTTAGATAAAATTTCTTATTTTTGGAACGTCTCATATGTGTGTGTAGATGGGTACATTCAGTGTATATCTATAAGCGTACAAATTCATTGTAGCAGTAATTTACAAAACTTTTTGCTTAGATGCGCTACAAGTTCGTATTAATGGGGCACCCAATGAGACTCGAATTCACCCGTATGAATACATTATAGTAATTTACAAAGCTCTTTGCTTCGATGTGGAACAAGGTCGTATTAATGGAGCACCCAGTGAGACTCGAATTCACTCGTGTAGGTTTGCTAGTCCAGCTTAGTAACCATTACAGCACCCGAGGTGCCCGTATGAATACATTGTCGTTAGTGTGTTAGTGAAAAGGCTTCTTGGTCTATGTAAGCATTAGCACCTGTTACAGACATGCGCAGTCATGATTTTTTATTTGTTACTGAAAAACAGGTCAGTGGCTACATTTAAATCTTGTTTTCGAGAATGAATATATAAATAAATAAAGTATAACGTGTACTTTGTGCGTTGCTTTCACTTTTACAGACGTAAATCAAAAGACTACAAATAACTAAGTCTTAAATTTTTCATTTAAGTTTTGACCCCAACTTGCAAAAATATTTTTTTAAATATAAATTTCAGACATCTTTCGCTATTTAATTTAACAAAATTTTTCAAAGCACTTTCTTCCCTTTTAGACATTCGCTTTTTTCTTTTCTTGATCATTTCAAAGCAAAATTTACATATTTGCACAACGCATTGTCTCTAATGGACTAGAAAAAAAAAAACTGCATCTAATTAAAAAAACAAAAACAAATAAATAAAAATCAAAATTATTATTTTTAATTTCAGATTGAATAATTAAGTTCAAATCGATTTTTTGCTTGAAAGATTAATAGAATTTCAAAAATCTTGAACACAATTATTAATTTTTCGACATCTAAATTCTTTCTAAATTTTTGTAGCTTTTTATTATATCACTGAGATAGTCATTGTACGATCGTGAGTAATTGAGGTTAATTGAAAATAAATAATTATCGTCTGGTGAGATTTGAACGCTCACTTTTACTATGGGCTGTAGAATAATAGTCTTAGGTTTTCCTAAAACAACAAATTAAGATAACAAGCCAAATATCATCAAGCATGAGTTCTTTCGACTAACCATCCGTCCATATTGGTGATTGCTCTTGCAAAGTCTTCTAGATGGCATCCAGAATACACACAGAACAACTGGATGTCAGCTTTTGCCGGTCGGTCAGCACTGATGTATCAATGTTTAGAACATAGAAAAACATCCCTGATGAGGTCATCCTTACTTCTGCAGCAGTGGCCAACATGTCTTTTTGTCTTGCTTGGATAGCTTGCGAGATGGGTGGTAAGTGGCCGTACAGCTGTTTTCTAAGGTGCTGCTGATAGGATTTATTCAAAACAACATGTAGCATCTTTGTATGCTTTTCATTTAGCTTTTTTCTCCAGGCGCTTTATTAAAGTGTAAGAAGTGCAACAGTACAATAGTACGGTCACGGCTATAGCTTGGAGGAATACAAGTTTTATTCAATCAGAGATTACAATTCCATATGTTCGTTAACCTAATAATAGCAGACAATGCCTTGTGCATGTAGACATTGATTTTTTGTTGACGAGATACTGCTACCGACGTATAGGAACTCGTCTACTGATTTTAGAGGCTTACCATTTCATGCTATTTAAGGCACTATCTTGATTAAAACAAAATATATCTGTTTTATCAGAGTTCACGTCATCACAAAATTAATACATTTTTCTAGAAGTAGCTGTTTTACTACTGACCTCAAAAAGAAGACCCGAAAACAAGAGCAATGTTAATTTTTTTTTCTAAATTATTACGATCCGAAATTTAAATTGAAAAAAAAAAAAAAAAAAAAAAAAAAAGAAGAAGAGAGAGAGAGACAGACAGACAGAGACAGAGACAGAGAGTGAGTAAGTGAGTATGTGTGTGTGCGGTTTTGATTTTCTCCCCCGAAAGAGATTTTTGGGCTCATAAAAGCAAAAAAAAACAAAAAACAAAAAAAGCATTGGTCATAAGAATTTGAACACAGAATGCAATTTTTATTTCCTAATATTGGAAGTGACGTTAAAATTTTCGAGATATTAATTGTAAGCTCTTTGTGAGACAAATTCATTTTCTCTTTTACTGCAGAGAAACATGGCCAATCGAACTGACTAATTTTCCAATGAATTTACAAGAGCCTTTGTTTCGATAAAGAAAAAAAAACTAATTAAAAGGAAATACCCAACACAGTTAACGGTAACAATCATTATGAGTGAAGTTTATTTTCATCACGATAGAAAATGCTTAGATGCAGTGAATTCTATAAGGTATCACTCCTAAAAGTTTTATAAAGCACTGATTGAAGGTAGTTGAACAAGTATAGAAACTGAATTTATTGCTTAATATTGCAGAGACCATGAAGAATTTTGAAAAGATGAGAATTCAAATTAATCTACTAGTTTGCTAAATCTTCTAAACAACAATGTGGATTTGCCTTTTTAATGACTTGAATCAATTCAAAACAAGATTTCATTAGGATATATTACGTTTTTTCCGTTAAAAATTTAATTCATTTAAAACATCTTAAAAGGATCTTTTTGTAGTAATCGAGGATTTTGAGTGGAGGGATCCAAATTAATTTACAAGTTACAAATAGCAACGTGAATTAGCCTTTTCAATATCATTAATCAGTTCAGAACATTTTAGAAGCATAAAAACTTAAAAACGTTATTAACTGGATTCGACAATCAAAATGTATTTTTCAGACATTTTGAATTTATAACCACAAAATGTAAATTAATGTATTTATCAACCTCTCTGCATGAGCCGGATGCGAGAAAAGATAAATTCTTATGAGGAGTTCTATTCAAAGTTTTCCTTCTCCTAGATCAGTTGCTATACCTAGGCTAAAAAGCACAGTCTGCCCTACTGTTCTACCAACAGCTGGAGATTCATACCTTTTTTAATGGTAACGCTATGGGGCAGAACAGACTGGTCCAGGATTTGAATTATAGTCACTGTGTCCATTTCGCACAACGGCGCCATTACACCATGTGGATAAATCTAGACTTTGTTATGTTTGAGATAGAATTTGGTTCTTCTTGTGCAATTTTCCCCGCGTTTAACTATCAAAACTGAAGAATTAAAAGCTGTTTGTTCAAATAATTCTAGGCAGTGTATATAAGTGCGCTTAAAATGTTCTTCGCCTAAGCCTTTTTGTTGTGACAATAAACTATTACTTCTTATAAAATTGGAAAAAAAATAGATTCGTCTTGATTTATGTGCTGGTGAAGCCCATATAAATGGTGTGAGTTGTGCAACAAATTTAAAATCCAGTTGAAGTTTAAAATTTTTTTAACGAGTTTCTCATTGCATTTCATGTCTTAGCCAGTAATATCAATAGAATAATTGATTGATTGATGTTAACGGCATGTCAATCCATGTAGGGTTATTTTATGCAGAGAGGTTATGGAATCGCATTCATTGATATTTTTGACATGTTTAAATTTTTTGGCACCGGGTTTTACCAAATGCAAATAATTTTAAACAGATCGGGTTGACCGATATTTGGGACCCGAACTGGTTGTACCACTTCGTGCCTTAACAGAACAAACTTGCGAATAGCGGCTGAAATAGGGTACTTATGAGATGCCGTTTAGTACCTTTGGCAGGACATTTCGTGGCAGTGGTTGGGAGTCTTGCCTGTCTACAGTGGATATACATCATCATTATGTCGTGCTGGTAGCACAGATATCCCTGACCCTCTCTCGCCACTTCTCCCTATCGTTCATCGCCTCTGGCAGGTCTCCAGAGCTACATCCCGTATCCTCACATAGCTGCTGTATGTATATTCGAGCTGGCCGTCTTGCTTTTGCTCGGCCATATGTGGGGATCCATAGGAGTACATCACTTATGAGCTCGTCTCTGCTTCTCCAGCAGTGTCTGGTTTGTCTAACTTGGATAGTTTTTGTGATGGGTGGCAGGTGGTCGTAAAGTTAGTGCTTTGTGGCGTGTTGCCGCCAGGACTTGTTCAATACTGCTTGCAACATTCTTGTGTAGTTGCCGTCTAGCTTCTTCTCCAGCCGTTTTTTTAGCGTCCAAGTGGTGCATCCATACAGCAGTATCAACACGACCGCTGCCAGGAAGAAACTGCGTTTCCTTTTATCGGCCAGGTTTGATTTCCATATGATCGATAGCTTATCGATAGCTGTCCATGCCTTCGTTAGCCGCGTGTCGATGTCTTTTTCAGTTGATGAGACACTGCTTCCGAGGTAGGTGAATTTATCTACCAGTTTCAGAGAGGTTCCGTCTAGTGTGGAAATGTCGCCTGCTTAGTCGGCGTATATTAATCCCTACAGTCAATGTAGACATTTGAGTAAGAGCCTGTATAAATACTTTTGACACCTTAAAAGATACTCTAATAAGAAGGATAATTGCAAAACCCATTTTCCATAATGTTGGGCCAATTCTAAATATACCCCATGATACCGAAATGCGTTATAAATCTATTTTATGCAAAAGAAGGGTTTTAAGTTTGATTTGACAATTTGGTTTAATGACATCTCAACCGTTGACGGTTATTCAATGTCCAGTCTTGTTTATACATGATTTTTATGTAAATAGTTTGGAGGTATGTTTTTAAGTGAGATCATTTGTTTAGTCTGGTCGTGTTTTTTGACATATCAACCATTGTAGGCTATTTAATGGTAAGTCCTGTTTGTATATATCTATGATTTATAAACCAGTGTACCATACCCATGATATGGATACGTGTGAAACGTACATAGAATGTTCCTAACATATATACATAGAATATAGGAATCCCGAAACACGAAAAACACGACTTCTTTGTTCAGGTACGAAACCTTTGAGTTTAAAGGTTCTTCGACATAAGGAGAGAGATACACATTCTTTTTATTCTGGCTTTTCTATCTGCCCGCAACCCCATCTCGTGCGGCGCCCATAGCGCGCAAATTCGTCTGGCCTCTGCGAGCCCCGTAAGTCGACCCTTCTCGTTCGGTGTCTAGTTCTCAACTCAACTGACTTTTTTAAATCTCCCAAAATCCTCTACGCGATTCCGGTGCATGACGTCATTCACATCCCCCTATCTGGGATTTTTATTTTGAAATCTCTGAATGACACGCGCGAGCGCGTGAACACCTGCGTTCATGTTGCACCTAGCTAACCCATGAACTGATCCGAAATGTTCTCAGCCTAACTAAACCCAAAGGCATAAAACGAAATCCCTCAGCCATTATATTACACCAGTAATTTGTTGGTAACATTTTCAAAAAGGAGCCAGAACTTATTTGTTTGCTCGCAATTAAATAGTTTCAAGTACTCCTATGTAACATTAACAATTCAATTTAACATCAGTTTGATTTGGTTTCATGGCATGTTAATCATTGTTGGTTATTAATTGCCAAATCCTGTTTGAACACATTTTATAGATAACATTCTTAAATGTGCCTGGGTTCTTTTTTTTTTTGCACACAGTTAAAGGATTTTAAGTATTATGAAATAACTATCATTTGTGTTTGTACTCATAGTTTGTTTTATTTGACCCGTAGAAAGGTCTCAATCAGGTGCTACCACTCCGGTTCAGAGCGGACCTGGGGAGGGGGAAATGGCAATGAAAGGGGTACTCCACATTCCTTAAATTAGTTTAATGTCATATCAAGGCCACTCGTTGGAGGGGGTGGTCTTATTCCTCTGCAGAGATGCAATCGGTGTAGTCCACTTCCCCAGCCGATTGGGTTCAATTTAAGATCAGTCATTTGTTTCCACACAATCAAATAGTTAAACAGTTCTATTTGGGACCTTAATAGATACTATCGGGCAGTCAGAGTGGACCTGGGAGTAATAGCAATAAAGGAGTACTCCGTATTCCCCAAAGCTTCAGGATTGAAGCCTCACCATTAGATGGTTTGTTTTCATATCCAGAAAACTCGTTAGTTGGGGAGGGGTGTCTTACTCTTCTGGAGATATGCAATCGGCGTTTTCTTCAGTTTGGTTTGGTTTCTTTGGTTAATGGCATATCAACCTTTGTAGGTTATTTAATGCTAAAGCCCTCCTTAAAAAAGAACAGTAGTTGTACTATTTAACCCATAGCTGGGAGGATAAGGGGGTTCATGCCTTTTCCAAGGGTATTTGTCCGAAAATGAATGTAATAGCGCGACTACAGTTCGAACTCGCTTTCTACGATTCCACTGTCCATCGCCTTAACCATTACACCACGAGGACATTCCCCCCCCCGTTTTCTTCAGTCCCAGCCGACTTGGCTGCAGGGTTTGAAGTGTGACCAATTGACACGATGTGACCTACGAATACGCAAGTTAGATGTGTACAACATGGCGAGACAGTTCCCCTATCAACCAAATCCATCTCACTGCTTTGTTATGGAAACTGGGACACGAGACATGCTTTGCCACGAATAAAACACAAATTAAATTCGCATTAAAAAAAACAACACAAAAAAGAAGATTAATAACATAAATGATGATAACAAAGCACAGTGTGCAGATTTAGAATTACAAGACATTTAAGCAAATTAGCTTTGAAAATAGCCACCCAAATTACGTCTATTGCACACCCAGTAATCATCATTAAGCCTCTCTTTCTCTTTCCTCACTGTGCTTCGTCTTTTTTGTTTTTCTCGAAACAATGCTCACAGCTCTGATGTGAAGGTTGTTTACTGGGAGGATTTGATAAGCATTTGCGTTCCAAGTGTCTGGCTGGGTAGGCTCGTTACCAGGAGCAACTTATTGGATAATAAAAAGCTCAGTAGTATCCTTTTGCTTCTAAAATCTGCGATGGAAACTAGTTATTTATTTGCTTTTGTACACACATGCATATGTTGGTATAGCCAATTCGCAAGACCAATTCGATTTTAATAGCATGTCAATCCGTATTGGGTTATTCTATGCCTAAAGTTTAGGGAATCGCGTATATTATACAAGTATACCTCACCTTACATCAGTAACTCGTTCCAGGAGGCGACAAGTCGAATTTACTCGTTTCCAGGCGAAATCACAAATAGCCATTCCAAGTTCTGTATTTTACTTATAAATGCATGTTTAATGATATATGGTCAATAAGAATCTATTTTGAGCTAAGAAATACATTTTAGTTTTTAATATAGTATAGATAAAACGTCATCTAAAAATTTACGAATACATTTATGTACATGCTTGTAAATGTAGATGCTTACAATTTGGCGATCTTTATAGTACATCGCGGACTCTTTATTAGTGAATGTGGTTTGCTCCAAGACATAGAATAAAATGATTTTGTAAGTTTAAATAACAAATACAGTTATTAAAACTGTTTTGCGATTGAATAAAATTAACTAATTTATGTTAAATTTACCAATATTGACTTTCAATTTGTTTATTTACATCACGGATGTAAATGGCTGCGGATCGTCAGCATCAACAGCTGATTTTGGGTCTAGTTGTGGTTTGATAAGCTTTTTAATAAAAGACTAGTCGAGAGTTCCATGAACTGTGTTTTTCTTTTCTTCAAGAATTACATAAGGAGGAAACGCTCCTTATTCTTAATTAATATAGCATAACATGATTTTATGTGCTTTTTATGCTTTTCTAGTAATATCACAACTTTAATATTTGTGGCGGACAAACGTAGAGTCGAATAAAATGACTTAACTTGATTCTTATTATTTTTTAACAGACAACGTATAATCGAGAACGACTTAACTCGAAACGACGTAACCCGAGGTTCAACTGTATGTTTGTAGGTTTGGTTTAGTTTCTTTGTTTAATGGCATATCAACTCTTTTTAGGTTATTTAATCCCAAAACCATTCTCCTAGAAGAACAGTACCATTTAACCCATAGCTGGGATGTATGTTTGTAGTTACTTTTTTTTTCGCACAAAGATATAAAGTATTCCAATGTAATCCAAATAATTTGCACACAAGCATGTTTTCAAATATACCAAACTAATACTTATAATTATATGGGTTTAAGTAATTATTGCTATTTAATAATAAACTTAGCCAGTTGTATGCACACATTTTCAAGTGACAATCCTTACTAAAAAAATATAACTTCAAATAACCATTCTTAAGGCAAAAAGATGATCTGTTTACCAAGTATTAACTATTTCTACCAAAACAAATCATTTAGATACAATTACATAGTTTCAAGTAGCCACTTCAGTTAAATAATTATTATCAGTTTGTTCACAGTTAAGTGTGCTCAAGTAAATCACGATCTTTAGAAGGGTTTGGGTTTCTTTGTTAAATGGCATTTGTAGGTTATTTAATGCCAAAGCCATTCTACTAGAAGAACAGTAGTGGGACTATTTAACCCATAGCTGAGGGGATAAGGGGGTTCATGCCTTTCCCAAGGGTATTTGTCCGAAAGTGAACGTTATAGCTCGACAGGAGTTCGAACTTGCTTATTACGATTTCGCAGTCCATCGCTTTAACCATTACACCACGAGGACACCCCTGATCTTGAGAAGTAAATAACTAAAAATTCAAGTATTCCTTATACAAACTATTTACATCTACACGTTATTTAGTATTCTTATCTCATACAAATAATTTTAACACAGTTCTATTTGGTCCTTAGATGGGACCCTCCCAATTATTGCCACTTCCAGTCAGAGTGAATTTGGCAATAATAGCAATTGCTCTATAATCTCAGAGCTCCAGAAATGTACTCTCAACCCCGGATCAAATTTGGTGTTATACCCGATACACCCTGTTTTTTTCTGGGTGGGTGTCTTACTCCATCTGTAGGGAATAGAGTCAGCGTATTCTGTGTCCCTTCGACAAAGCAGTCAGTCATAACAGAAACACAACGTAACCTAATAATGTAGCATTTCTTTGTTATTTTAATCCGCTCAAATTGACTTTCTGGAGGTCAGTCTACATACGAGAAAAATGTGATTGTATTGAAAATAAAATCTCTAAAATAATGACCGTTACTGTCTCCCTTATGGAACATTTACAAAAATTGTTTAATTTGTAATTTAGGTCCTGTCAGTCTCCCATCGTGACAATTTTAAATTGTGTACGAATCATTATTTGAAGGTCCCCATTCGAATTATTAAGTTCATTTTTTTTCCTTTCAAATATTCCAGCGTGTATTGACTTGGTTCGGTTGTTTTTTTTATGACATATCAACCATTTTTGCTTATTTAATGGCAAATTCTGCCTTTACATATATTAAATGATTTATAAGCTCATTTTGTAGGTACATTTTTAAAAGAGCCTGAGCTCATTATTTTGTGCACAGATAAATATTTTAAAATATTTCTTTTTATCTAACACGAATATATCTGTTTACTATTTATCATTTGTTTGCATACAGTCAAATGGTTCCAAGTATTGCTATGTATCACTAACAATTCAATTAAACATCAGTTATTTGTTTACACAAAGTTGAATGATCAAAGTTCTATTTCTAACAATTCAATTTAGCGTCAGCCATTTGTTTGCACATAGTTTAAATGTCTAACAGTTCTATGTGACCCATACATAGGGGTATACGAGGTACTACCATTCCTGGAATGAGTGGACTTGGGAGCGATGGCAATGAAAGCATTGCTAGAACCTCACCATCAGATTGTTTAGTGTCATATCTAGGACACTTGTTAAGTTGGAGGGGTTTTACCTTACTGCAGAGATGCAATTGGTGTATTCTACAGCCCCAGCCGACTGGGCAGCGTGTATTACGTTGTTAGCTTTACTTAGTATTCAAGAATCAGGTTGGTTGGATTTTATGGTATATCAACCTTTGTAGGTTATTTAACATCAAATCAATTTTTATGCAAATAGTCATTTCTGTTTCAAGCAATTCAGTTTAGCATGAGTTCAGTTTAATAGTCAAAAACGTTTCTATTTCAAGCAATTCAGTTTTGTGAAATAGTTCTGCTTCAGGTCATTCAGTTTAGTATAAGTACATATTTTGTGTACACACAGTTAAATGTCAAAACAGTTCTATATTAAACAATTCAGTTTCAATGTCAAAAACAGTTCCATTTCGATCTATTCAGTTTAGCATAAGGACGCAATTCAAATGTAAGTACACAGTTTGTCAAAAACATTTTTATTTCAAGCAATTCAGTTTAGTCAAACAGTTCTAATTCAAACAATTCAGTATAGCATAAGGGTTCAGTTTAGTTCTATTTGACCCACAGATAGGACCCTATCAGGTGCTAACACTCCGGGCCAGAGTGGACCTGGGAGCAATGGCAATAAAGGGGTGCCCCGCATTTCCCAAAGCTGCAGTATCACTGGAATCTCACCATCAGATTGTCATATCAGGACACTCATTGGTGGGGGGGTCTTACCCCTCCGCAGAGGTACAGCCCTAGCCGACTGGGCAATACACAGAGTTAATGTCAAAACAGTTTTATTTCAGATAATTCAGTTTAGCATCGGTACACATTTAGATGTCAAAACAGTTCTATTTTGAGCAATTCAGTTTAGCATGAATACGTAGTTTAAATGCAAAAAACCGCCAGTAAACTCAAGAAACCACGGTTTAGTTCTATTTAACCCATAGATAGGGCCCTTATCAGGTGCTACCATTACGGGCCAGAGTAGACCTGGGAACGATGGCAATAAAGGGGTACTCCGCATTCCCCAAAACTCTAGCATTACTGGGACCTCACCATCAGATTGTTTAGTGTCATATCTAGGACACTCGTTGGTGGTGGTGGTGGGGTCTTACCCCTCTGCCGACTGGGAAATCAAGAATCAGGTTTTTCTGTTAGACTATGTTCTGTAAGTGACCAACCAGCTAAAAATTGAACATGCTCTGTGCAGCCTAACTTCAGTATTAGATTAATAACGACAATAAACAAATAAAAGGATGAGTATATTTAATGAGTATTTAATGATATTTAATTAATGATATTTAATAAATATATTTGATATTTAATAAAAGGATGAGTGTATTTTTCCATGTGTTTGTTTATGTGGAAAGATTTTGATTATGACATATTCAAAGAACTTGTTTTTTTTTATAATGTCCTATCAACCTTCATGAGTCATTTAATGCCAAAGTCACACTTGTAGAAGGACAGTAGTGGTTGTATTCAAACCATAACTTGGGGGATAAGGGGTTTCATGCATTTTTCAAGGTTATTAGTCTGAAAGAGAATCAGTTTTGCCATCATGTCTTGTCTATCATTTGTCTGAATTTTTAAGATAAGGCTTGATGTGCATTACTTAGTTTGCGATTTTTCGGACTGTTGTCCTCATATTTGTTATAAGTTGAAACACCGTTTCGGCTGTTGTATCCTTCGGCCTCCCTCAAGTGTCCTTGTTTATATGGTCATAGAAATGATTCAACCGGGGATTTCATTTTTAAATGATTTCCCAGGTTGTATCAATTTTCTGCAAAGATAAACAAGGGAGATCGGAGGAAAGCCGGAGGAAACAGCGACCGAAACATTGAGTTTCAACTAACAACAATAAAGATGACGACAACAGTTCGAAAAATCACAACCAAAATTAGTCTCGTCTCTTATAATACTTTTGGGCAAGTTAGCTGCATCCGCTATGATGATTTCATGGCTCAAAAGCTATCGGATCCAGAAAATTCTTTTGCGTGTTTTTTTAAAAGATAAACCGAAAAATATTGCGGGCTCGTGTATAACAGAGGGCATTTAGATATTTTCCAAGCGTTGTGTAATTTTCTCCAACGCCACCATCACATCTAAACGGAAGTCGAAGATTTTTCGTTTTTGACAAAGCTAGAGTGTATATTGCAAAATTCATGACATTACAGAAACAGAAGAAATTCTGTGGGAGTCACACGACGGGTGAAAAAACAAGTTCTACAAGAGAACTAGTGACTATAAGCCCTTTGGAATTTTTTTTTCGCAAAATCTTGACTTTTTCTCGAAGGCAAAAGAAGTTAATTTTTCTTGTTTTTCTTTGTGGCTTTAAAATATGTGATCTATCATTATTATTGATTGGTATTTTGCACTTTTTGCAGGATCTGCGTATTTTTTTTTAGTTGATCTACCAGGTGATGGCAAAGTAACTCAATTCTAAATTCTTATTTATGTCTTAACTAATTTTTATAAGAAATAAATTATACATATTTTAAAGTAATTACTTTTCAACCACTCTGTATATACCAACATCGTCGAGGAGTGGAATAATTTTGAAAAATAGTTAAGTATTTCATTGTCCATAAAAGAGGGAGAATTTGGTTGAGTTTTATGGCATCTCAACCATTGTATGCTATTAAATACCAAATCCTATTTATACATATATATTAAATATATATGAATCGTAAACACATTTTCATCATATTTTTAAAACGAGCCTGAGCTCATTTTTTTTTCTTACAGTTAAATGGCTTCAAGGATTGTTATAAAACCGTCACAATTTAACATCATTAATATCTTTGCAAACATAATTTGTAGGTAATTTTATTATAAAATGCGTTGGAAGTAATTTGTTTTCAGATGACTATTGCTATTTTTTCTACAGTTAAGTGGTTTCAATTATTGCCATCTAACATTAATACTTTTATTAATAATTTGTTTTCCCCATTGTGAAGTGGCTTAGCACTAATTACCCAATTTAACACTATTCATTCATATTACCCGAAGTCAAATCGTTCCAAGAATTGCAATCTAATACCAATATTATAATTTAGGCACACATTTAAATAGTTTCAAGTATTGCTTTGTAACACAAATTATTTTACTCAACATTATTCATTCGCTTGCACACAGGTAAGTGGTTTAAAATATTGGTATGTATTATGAACGATTCAATCAATAAGTCATTTGTTTACACACAGTCAAAGGATCAAACCGTTCTATTTCATACAATTCAATTTCGCATTCGTCATTTGTTTGCACACAGTTTACATGTCAAATAGTTCCATTTGACCCATAGATAGGACCCTATCAAGTGATACCACACCGGGCAAAAGCGGACCTGAGAGAGACAGCAATGAAAGGGTCCTCCATATTCCCCTAAGCTCCAGGATTACTGGAGCCTCAGCATCTGATTGTTTAGTGTCATATCAGGACGCTCGTTAGGGGGTGTTTTATCCCTCCGCAGATATGCAGTCGGTGTATTCTATAGCCACAACCGACTAGGCTGAAAGTGGGAGGAGGAAAGAACCAAAGTAGTGATGATGATGATATTAAATAATCCACTAAATTTTTCCAACTATGTCATAACAACAGACACAAAAATCAAGTCTCTAGATAACAACAAACTGATAATTCTAGAACAATATTTCTGCTCAAACGGTTACGATTTTAGCATATGCAAAGTTAATAAACAAACATACACGTGTATGTTAAAAAATGCAAATAAATCCGACAGTAGGAAAACGTACAGAGATACCACCCCAAAAAACAGCCCTAAAAAAACAAGGTCCACTGAAAATGATTTTATTTGTAGAAGTATTTACCAACGTATAATATAAGGTCTAAAAACCGAAACGTCTAACTTTCGCTTTTTTTTTTTTTTTTTTTTTTTTTTTCAAATAAAATCATCCTCTGAAAACCTTGTGTTTTGTTATCCAACACACAAATATCCAAAAAGTTATTTGTAGCTCTGAAGTCCTTTTTGCAAAAAATTTTCATTGGGAAAGAGCACAGCCCAAAACAACCCGCCGCCTCCTCTTATTTGTCTTTTATAGCGAACAACGCTTCCTTTCTCATATACATCAAACATGGTTCATTTCTCATCGGTAAATACTATATATGTCGACAGTTTATCTAACCATCTTTTAGCACTGTCTTGTTTTTTTTTTTTTTTACTTGTGCTGCCTTGTTAATGTAACTTCTTAGTTTTAGCATGCTGCAATCCTATTTCACGTAGCGTTCTTTGTACAATTCGAACATGGACTTCCTGCTCTCTTTTCCTCTACTCTTCTGGCTGTTACTATCTCTCCAGATTTTAAAAGCCTTGTAACTATCGATCTCTATCATTCTTTTTTCTCTCCTCTTACAACCTCTTCAGTCCTCTCTTTATATATATATGTATATATATATATATAAAATCTCGGTATGTGTATTCCTCAATTCACTTTAATAACTTCATGTATATATCGATTGTTCAGATGTTAAGGCCACGATTTCGCTTCTTCTGGATCAAACAAATGATTTCCTTCTAATGCATTGTTCTTTAGTAATTTCATTGAGTGTAAGATAAGAAGTGCATTCATATCTAATGCTTACTGTACAGAGAATATGCAGACAATTTGCATATGGCGATTATTCAACAAATCCGAGACAGTAAATCACGTGAATTTTTAAGTTAAGCTGCCCAGCTGATTTAAATCCAGAGGTTTTCCTTCTTCTAGACTGGTTGCCTTTTCCAAGGCTAAAGAGTACTATCTATCCCACTATTTACCCAAAGTTGGAAGAGAAAAGATGAATTCAGGTTTTTCCGAAAGACTAGCATAAAGTGTAGTACAATCAGCATCGTCCAGGTTTTGAACTCGGCTCACCCATAACCAAATCCATTTGGCTGGGTCTGTAGAATAAACACACTGCATTTCTGTCGAAGGGTAACAGCCACTCCCAAGAATGAGTGTCCTGATTATGATCCTACCTGATGGTGAAGCTTCAATCTTAAAGTTTTGGGGAATGTGAAGTACCCCTTCCTTTCCATTACTCCCAGGTCCACTTCGTGTATCGTCATATGCTACAACTATACATACATACATGCAGAATACATATTGACGCAATGAATAAAGACGAGACGAAGACTTCTTTAAAAAAATATACCTCTCACTTTATTTGAATGGTTTGTGTGTGTGAGAGGGAGTTGGAGACCGAACAGAACTGCAAGATATTGACCCCCACTCTTATGGCCATCAGCGTTGTGTCTTTCTCGTTCTCCAGGGCTGCTCAACTGGAGGCCCAGGGGCCCAGCTCTCTGCTGGATGATGGCTTTCTCTACCACATCTTGTCTCCAACTCATCAGATCTTCAACTCACTGGGGGTCCCGAGGGCCCCTTCTGCTGGGTGCGGGCTTTCTCTACCACAACTTGTCTCTAAGTCATCAGATCTCCAACTCACTGACTTCCTGTCTTCACCGAGTTATATAATAGTTCAATCGCCCACTCAATCTTTGGAATGGCATGTTTGATCGTCATCAAGCGGGAATTACTGTCATACACTTCAAAGGTTACTCTCTTCCGGTGTATCAGTCTATGAGTGTACCAGGGGATTTTACCTTGTCCCATATCGTCAGCCAAGCCCGCCTACGCGATTTCTTCTCATAACTGCCATCGGAATGTGTCACTTCCTTCCGGTGCATCACTTTGGAATGGTATGTTTGGCCGGGTCGAAGGTCAATATACAACACATTCACCCGAAGAGTAGCACCTGATAAGTTTCTATCTTCGAGTCAAATAGAACTGTGACATTTAAACAGTGTGTGAACAAATGCCTTGTGCTAAATTGAATTGTTAGAAACAGAACAGTTTGATCATTTAACAGTGTCTAAATAAAGGATTAATTGAATTATTAGTGATACATAGCAATACTTGGAACCATTTAACTGTCTGCAAATGAATGGGTAATATTGAATTGAAAATAGCTATACTTATAATTCCGTCACCGTCTGCAAACAAATGATTTATAATGAATAGAATTATGAGTGTTACATAGCAATAATTGAAACCATTTAATCGTGTAAAAATAATAGCAATGCTAGAGTGCATTCGTAACTCATTTAAAAATGAAATTACCAACAAACTATTCTCTTACAAATCATGTATATCCACTTAAATATGCGCAAACGAATGATTAATACTTGAAAGAATTATTCGTCTTAGAAATGTCTGGAACCATTTAACACTGAGTACAAATAAAAAAAAAAAAAGAATTCTGGCTCATTTAAAAATGTTATCTACAAAATGTATCGACAAACTATATTTAAAATGTGTATGAAGAGGATTTGGGATAAAATAACCCACTATGGTTGATATGCCATAAAACCCAACCCATCACGATTATAATGCATGAAACTATTACGAATGCACAATCTTGGATTAATATAAGTAATAAGTCTACATAACAAACTTGCTAATCACTACTCAAAGTTGATTCGTCCTATGTATATTCAGCTTTTATTAGTACACACAAAGCTACAAATACGGCATTGTAATGATCAAACTCAACGTGGTAGTAATAGTCTCTACAACTAGCTTACCAACCACTGACCTTTGGGAATACATTCTTTTTATGTCAAGACATGTGATCACCATCTCTGCCTTATACATACATCAACTTTCTACAGAGCTAAGTAATGATCTTAAACTCGACAATGCAAGGTTTTAATTTGAGTCATCTCCCGCTTGCCCGAGAACCATATTTTTTTTTTTTATTAACCTGGCCACCGCATTTAAACCTAAGAGAAATAATGACAGTTTAAATGTATCACGACTGAGTCAGCAAAAGATCAGCTGAGCTACTGCAACTCCTCCTTTGAATTTTATTCCCTCACCTCTAAGTATTCGTTTAGCACAAGGCTATGTGGATCACAGCGAGGATTATGTAATATAAGCCGGCTAACTTCTGCTTTGTGGTGATCAACCCTTTGTATATTATATTTAGATTCGTACAGTACTGTAGAACAACAATAACACATACCTCCGTAAAGCGTCCAGCTGGTGGGTCGTAGCTCAGTACGGTCTTTCTTACACTGCTAAACTGAAGCTGTTTTTTTTATAATGAAATACCTTTACTCACTTACCAGCAGCCAACCACGACCCATGCAATAGAATCGTCCACTTGTGCACAATGGGATGCTCCAAGGCACTATAAATAGCTCCCGTTCCTCAGTCGTGGCAATGCTTAGCTTTCCATCTTCACGACCGATTGCTCTTAGCTATCGCAACTAATTGCCTTACGCGACCTGACCAATCCTACATAGCGCTACGAACAGGATTGGTCAGGTCACGTACAAGGTTACAGACGTGAGTCACACAGTAAGGATAAGACCCACCGTGGTAATAATGATCTACAAAGCTAACTTACGAACCACTGCGGTATAGGAAAACATTTTATAAATTTAGAACATACCTTAGTACAGTTGAAGGTGAAACATTTGGTGTACGCAATGTGAACTTAATAGTATTTATTTACCCAAACCCTCTGCCAGTGGAGTAAAGCTAGCTTTAATTTAGAATTTTCTTCCTGCTAAACCTTTTGGACAATCAAGGCTAAAAGAACCCAGTTTGCGCTACTATTAACCCTTAGCTTATGTTGGTGGTGGGAGAAAGAAAAAATGGAACCATGCCTTTTTCAAGGGCATTAGCACAAATCGAAATGCTAACAGCCACATTCAGGAATTGATTCTAAATGTACTAATTAGAAAGTATGTCATTAAATCAGTTTATGGCTTAAAAACAAAAAGAAAAAAACCCCAACAAACCCCAAAAATGATGAAATAACTAGTATCCCCCTCCCCAAGAAGTAGACCTTCCCAAATTATATTTAAATTTATTAGGGAGTAAACGGTAAAGCAGAACGGAAGAGGAATGAACTGAGCTTGCGCCACCAGAAAGACAGTTTCAGTACTGGTTAATATAATGTCTTTGTCCTCCTAATTTAAAATGCCAAAAGTTTTACAAAATTGTATGCCGTTTTATTCTTTGTAAAATGTCGCTTGTATTTTAAATGTAAAGACACTTTTACCGTAAACCCAATTTGAATATATGACTTCTGGCTAAATGTGTTAGCATACACGGCGAAAGGTTCTTAGTCTTCTAAAAGCTTAGAAAGCCCACAGTTTCTCCTCACCCCATAGTAGTTTCGAAGAAAACAAAAATACAAAACAGCCTAAGTAAAAATCCCAATGCCAGCACCCAAGTAAACAAAAAAAAAAAAAAAAAAAAAAGAGGCTTCCTTTACCCCTAAGTTAAAACTTAGGGTAAAGGACCCCCACCTTTTTTTTCTTTTTTTTTTTATGTGCACATGGGAAGCAGCTTGATGGACGTAAAGGTATGCGATTAAACCATCTGACGGCCAAACGCAATACCTAACCTGGTCCTGGACGTGTGGGACATGCAGCTCAACGCTCAGAATCGTCAGTTCGGGGAACTACTGCTGCTCCTCTATAAGAGTGGCTTCTATAGATGAGAAATAAAAACAGCCTTCGAAAGATAACCATGACCCACACTCAAACCACATACATAAACCGCATCGCTCTTCGCGCGGGTAAATATGGGACGCGTCCTGCTAAGCTTGGAGCCCTGGCCTCAGTGTTCGAAAAATCAGCTACAGAGCTCAAACAACAAAAACTACTAAAATGCAAACAAACAATACGAATAGCGACATTTAACGTTAGAATTTTAAATAGAATAGGTTAACTACCAGCGCTGACTGCATCGGCCCTAGAATATAAGATAGACATAATATACATACAAGAACACAGATACACGCACACCGAAGATATCAAATATCACGATACTGGCAATGGATGGATGCTACCCACTGTATCTGCATGGAAAAACTCTGTCAATGCCACGGTAGGAGGAGTAGGAATGGTTATACGATCAAGAGCGTTAAAAACACTTAATAGCATTGAGAGAATACAACCTAGGATGATGGCAGCTACGTTTAATGGCAACCCCAGAGCAACAATCATCCTGCTACAGCCCTACCAACGTTAGTGAAGAAACTGAACTAGTCGCCTTCTACGATGAGCTATCGTCTCTAGTGCGTAGCATACCGAAACGCAACGTGTTATTCATTGGCGGAGATATGAATGCCCAAATCGGGAAAAACGGAAACAATAGATATAGCCTTCACAACACATCAAACAGGAATGGACAACATCTAACAGAATTCATGATGGAAAATAGATAAACATGCCTCAATACAAACTATCAAAAAAGGGAGGGAAAATTATGATCCTACACATACGCGAACAATAGTAAAGCGAGGCATACTCCTTTTTCGAGGGTGTGTCCTCCGATCACCGAATAGTCACGGCAAAGATACGACTAAGCCTACGAAAAAACTCCACACGAACAGCGACCACCAAACACTATGACTGGGCGTTTCTTAACAACAGAGATATTAGAGATAAGTGTCACGTGGTCTCCCACTGAGACGATAGAAATAAGATTACTACTGTCCTCGTGTTCGAATTAAGAGTAGCAAGCCGTCAAAGAATTACCGTTAAGAAAGAATGTGGGTCACAGTGGAAACCAGATGTTTTTACTTGGTGACCTCACTCGGGTCGCCTGACACGGGAAGGAAGAAGGTAGGAGCCAAACGATTGGCTGGGACCCCAAAACGGAAGTGGGGACTCCTTCCCGTCAGCGGAAATAGATAATAAGAAAGTTAGTTGTTGGAGAGGGTTCGTGGCGGACGGAACCAAAGCCAAGTACTCCGGGTAAAAGAAGACGAAAACAATATCTCGGACACGAAGTAGCCATTTCTTCAAGCCAATATTCAAAATAGCATAAAGTCTATCAGCCCGTAAAAGAGGAAATATTCTCCACAGGAACTCCATCAAAAAAAAAAAGATAAGTAAACTTTGAGACCGTTTCTCCTTATACCCAGTTTTATATACCCTCTCTCTCTCTCAATTTGAAGAATAACGAAAGAAAAGAAAAGAAGAAAGACATTTATGCTCATGGACTATTCATTTATGATATATTTGACAACATATATTTTAATGTTCCCACGTGCTTGAAGTTGTTATTTGCAGCGTCTGCTATGAATTTGTTAAATCATGTTTCTTTTTCAACTTCACGTCGCCTTATGTTATCTTGCTTAAAATTGTCCAATAAATTCCTTCAAATTCTTATACGGGGAACCGGAGTTGCTGACTGCTACAATAAATATTTTTACGTCTAAACCTAGAGGTCCATATCTTCCATTGTTCTAGGGGGAGGAAGACTAGCGGCATTGGTGGGTGTGTGTATAGTGTGAAATTTGGAACCCCTTGCCAGCGGCGGTCAGTCTGGCCATAAATTAATCCCCCACATAATATGCCAGTTCTTATATGCCTGAGAAAAAAACTCTGAACGAGGACTTATTCTACAAGGGATCAAGTGCCAACCTGCCCCGTCTTCACACGTGCGAAAATAAAGTCCCGTTTTGGGATTTTAAAGAATTTGCCGTCACATAAGTATGTATTAGAATTAAGAAACAGATTGGAGACATTACAAGAGAAGACAGAAATAGGTACCCCAAATGACGAATATGAGAATTCCGTAAACGCGCACCTCGAGGCAGCAGCGAAGTGTATTCCAACAAAACCTAGAACTAAATATAGAGTCCCATGGGAAACGTTAGCGGTTAGAGAAAAACGTGCATATGTGAAAACTGCCTCCAAAATCTATAGGAAGAACCCAACAAATACAAATGCCATAAAACTAAAAAAAGCACAATATCAATTAACAGGCATATATCTAAAAGAACAGACAGAATACATACAAAATCAGATAAATAAGACTAGAGACTCAGTAGAAGATAGGCAATCTAGGATAGCCTGGCAAACAATAAACGAAGTGAGTAGAAGAAAGAGCACAACCAAAGCAAAATTGAAAGCTACAAACCAACAGGAAAGAATAAAACTGTATAACAACATTTCGAAAATCTACTAGGAAACCCACCAAAAGTTACACATGAACCAATCACCAGAATTATTAGTAAGCAATTGGACATTAAACTAGAACCGTTCACTCAAGAAGAACTCGACTCGGTTCTTAGAAAAATTAAAAATAGGAAAACTGCAGGGCTTGACGAGATTCCCCCAGAAGTATGGAAGACCAGACAATTCGACGACATACTGATCCGACACTGCAGCGCAGTCTATAATCAAAATCTGATAGACAGATGGATGAAGGGATTCATCCTCCCCTTCCCTATAAAGGATGACCTCAGATTAGCCAAGAACTACCGGGGTATAACACTTACATCCATAGCAGCCAAAATTTACAATGCCCTACGACGAAACCGCATAGAACCCAAAATCGATAACATCCTTAGGAAAAACCAAAATGGCTTCCGAAAAATAGAGCCACGACCTCACAAATATTGACCATCCGTAGAATCCTTGAAGGCGTACGGGCAGAAAATCTACAGACGACATTACTATTTGTCGACTTTACCAAGGCCTTCGATTCCATTTACAGAGGAAAGATGGGACAAATCCTACTAGCGTACGGCATACCTAAAGAAACCGTAGCAGCAATAACGATTCTCTATGGAAACACCAAAGTGAAAGTACGATCACCAGATGGAGACACAGAATACTTCGACATTGTAGCAGGAGTACTACAAGGGGACACGCTAGCCCCATACCTCTTTATCATCTGCCTAGACTACGTGCTTAGCACATCGATCGATAAAATCAGAGAAAACAGCTTCGAGCTAACAAAGAAAAGAAGCAGAAGGTACCCCACAAAAACAATTACCGACGCCGACTACGCCGATGACATAGCGATACTCGCAAATACGCCCAACCAAGCCGAAACACTGCTGGATATTTTGGAAGTAGCCGCTGCAGGCATTGGCCTCCATGTCAATGCACACAAAACTGAATATATGTGCTTTAATCAAACAGGTGACATCTCCACACTAGACGGAACCTCTCTGAGACTGGTGGACAAATTCACCTACTTAGGAAGCAGTGTCTCATCATCCGAAAAAGACACCGACACGCGGCTAACGAAAGCATGGACGGCTATCGATAAGCTATCGATCATATGGAAATCAAACCTGACCGATAAAATGAAACGCAGTTTCTTCCAGGCAGCGGTCCTGTCGATACTGTTGTATGGATGCACCACTTGGACGCTGACAAAACGGCTGGAGATGAAGCTAGACGGCAATTACACAAGAATGTTGCAAGCAATATTGAATAAGTCCTGTGGGCAACACCCCACAAAGCACCAACTATACGGCCACCTGCCTCCCATTAGGAAAACTATCCAAGTTAGTCGAGCCAGACACGCAGGATACTGCTGGAGAAGCAGAGACGAGCTCATAAGTGATGTACTCCTATGCCCCCCGCCATATATGGCCGAGCAAAAGCAGGCCGACCATCTAGAACATACATACAGCAGCTTTATGGGGATACAGGATGTAGTCCTGAAGACCTGCCTGAGGCAATGAACGATAGGGAAAAGTGGCGAGAGAGGGTCAGAGATATCCGTGCTAGCGGCTCGACATGATGATGATGGCTTGTATATGTTGACTCAACACTTCCACCTGACGCAGGATGTGGTACAAGGTTGATTTCCAAGTGCGGTATTGCTGGTATGAACTCAGAGCTTTCCTTCTTGACAGGTTAATTAACAAAAGCTAAAAAACATAATCTGTCCTATTTATCAATAGTTACGGGAGATCAGATGGATTCAGGTCTTTTCAAATGACCTCATCCTGGATTAGAACTTGGGTTACCGATTCCATTTCCAGTAACGTCAAGAGACCCACCAAGTATACTAGTGAATGTACTACTATAAGTAATTATTGCCTTTTCATCTACTCCATCATGATGAAACATCTATTAGGTGCTTACTTATATGATGGGTATTTTAAAAATTCATATTCTTTTTAAAGAATGTTAAAAGATATCCTCATATCTTATCATTTGTCATAAAATTTTCCGAACGATATCCTCGTCAACATAGCAAAATCTAGCAATATATCTTTCCTGCTTCTTATCCACCATTTTATTTTTTGTCTTCTGCTTTTAGGTTCTCTCATTTCACTTTATGCAGTTTCTACCCGTTTCCATTTTTTTGTACAATCTTCTATTTTTCTTTCTCGTTGTCTTCTCTCAAGATTCTTACCTCATTACCAACCGCATATCTCATCTTTTTCCTGCTTATTGTTTATCTTCTACTGACGTTGCTTCAGCGCATTGATCGTATCAGTGGTTACTTAAAATCTTGGACAAGAGTCTAGCAAGAATCATGCCCGGTCGAATAGATATGTCTTTATTTCTCAAGACCTGAGTGTCAATTTCATTTTCCCCAGTAAACGAAAGGAACTGGATGCGAAATTGTAAATACGACACAGGAAAGCAGCTTAACGGAAAAAATAAATACAGGTATTTAATTTTCGATGGTTCACTTTATGTCAATTTGATTTTACCAAAGACTCGTATGGTTTCAAGTAAATTTAAATAATTATCTTTAGGATTTTACGGATTCTTAACTACTTAAGTTTTAATAGTAGTTTGTGAATATTAATATAGTATCATCCAATCCTAACAACCTTCAAAAAAGAATCCCGTCAATGGGTCAAATCGATAGAACCGGTTTTACCATTTTAGCCAGAGTTGACCAGTGAATAATGGCAGTAATTGGGTATTTCACAATTTCTAAGTATCCAGGACTGGGGCCTCAAAATTAACTTCAGTTTAGAGTCATACCCAGGACAGCCACTTTTTGTGTGGCAGAGGGGTTGGGTAAATACATCTCTAAGCTACAAGTTCATCTAAAAAGTAAGATTTAAGGACAGGAAATGGTACTCAACATTCCCCAGATCTCCAGGACTGGGACCTCGCAATCAGATGTCGTTTAGTATCGTACGCAGGACAATTATATCAAATATTACCATCTAATACAAATCGGTTGGCTTGGTTTTATGGCATATCAACCTTTGTAAGTTATTTAGTGTTATATCCTCTTTATACATATATATTCGTAAACATTTGTTGATAACATTTTTAAACGAGCCTGAGCTCATTTGTTTGCACATAGTTAAATGTTTTCCTATATTTCTATGTAATAATTTAACATCAGTCATTTGTTCGCATACATTTAAAATGGATATAAAGTTATGATTTGTAAGTGAATAGTTTGTACGCGATTTCATTTTTCAATGAGTTAGAATTTGTTTGCACATTAGTTCCTAGACAGTTAAATGGTTTCAGTTATTGCTATCTAATACTAATAAATCTATTCAATTTTAATCCTTTTTGCAGACGGTGTAGTGGTTACGAATATTGTTATCTAACACAAATTATTCTATTGAACACTATACATTCATTTGCACATAGTCAAATGGTTCAAAGTATTCCTGTGATATGACAATATTTCAATTTAGACTTACAGTTAAATAGTTTCAAGTATTTCTATTAAACATTAACAATTCTATTAAGCATTACTCTTTCGTTTACACAGTTAACAGATTAGTATGTATCACTAATAATTCAATTAAAGCCATTTGTTTACACTCAGTTAAATGATGAAACAAATGGACACGGCGACACGAGTTCAAATCCTGGACGAGATTTACTGCATTTCACACAGTACTAATACTCTTCGGAAAGGTATGAATCCAATTATTCTCCCTCCAGCTATGGGTAAATAGTTGGGCAGACTAGGTTCTTCAGCCTTGGTGAGGCAACTAGTCTAGGAGAAAGAAAACTCTGAATTCAAACCTGTTAAACTCCGCTTAAAAATCGAGTTTGTGTCATATCCTGCCCGAGTGGAGGGGTTGGGTAAATATGATAATAATGGTTAGTGAGCAACCGGATGGGAAATTGCTCTAGAAGAAAAACCGCATTCAAGCTAGCTTTCCCTCGCTTAATTGATCTCGCGTTGTTTTCTGCTCGTAGTAAATACACAGAGTAGTAAATGCCTTCAACAAGCTTGCAAGCAATTTAGCAATCCCCTCCTTGTTTACTGGGCCTCTAGTGGAGTTAGTGTTTAGCAAAGTGAGTTTGAAATCCATGAATAATGATTTTTTTTCTCACAAGGAACCCCATAATTCTGGCTCTGTAGTAAGCTTCGCAAATGTCTAGATCTCGATTCTAAAATGTAATAACTAGCTTGAACCTTTGACAGATCTATTTGACCCATAGATGGAACCCTAACAGGTGCAACCACTCCGAGGTTACAGGGAACTTGAGAGCCTAAAGAAGAGCTCTCCCTCATTCCAGGCTAAATCAAACTCACCCCCCCTGGCAACAGAAGTAATAATGTCGGATATCCGATTTTTTTGCATTGCAAAGCGGGGAAAGTAACTAAAAAGAAAGTAGAACCAATAAAAACGTGGAATTATTTTGGATAAGCTGTCACTTCTGGTGTTTTGTGACGTAAGCAAAGGTCACAAGATCGTTTGTTTTAGGCCGACACGATCTCGGGAAACGCTATCGTTAAAAATGTCCATAAATAATATCATAGGGATTCTTACAAGTTATATCATAGGGATTCTATTATCACCAAAGTGGTTTGGTTCTATCATCTTAACATACGTGGACCACAAAGTGCATACATCAGCGAAAAAAATAAATAAATAAAATAAAGAAAACAAATCAAATGAAGTAAAAAAAAAAAAATTAGAATATAAAAAAGAATTAAAAAGACTTTTTATTATTGAACATTTTTTTCGGGCAAGTAATTGCATCTTTGTTGTCTTTATTGACCAAAATAGCGTTTTAAAAATGAAACGCGGATTGCGCCATTTTAATGTTGCTTTTTGTCACATCACGAGTCGATGCAATGAAGTGTATTACTAATTTTTCTCCGTATTTTTATACGCCGTCTGCAAAGCTAGGATACACTGACCGTATCCTTTGTCACGGAGTAAAATTTCCCAGCAAAAAATGGTGTCCTGTCTATGACAGAAAACTGCATCCGGTGGTAAAATTCCAGTTCTGGGAACTATAGTTACTTTTTATTGCGATTACTACGAAGTCAAGCGACTCAGAATGGTAATATCAATCAGGGGCCTATCTATGGGTCAAATAGATCTGTTTGAAACTTATTTGTATTCAATAGGTAAACTTGAAACCATATACCTGTAAATTATTTGTATTGAGAATAGTTATTCAATTTGTCTAGTGTTCGCTAATGGCCCGGGAGACCGGAGTTCAATCCCAGATCGAGTCATACCAAAGACTTAAAAAATGGTTCTTGATACTTCCTTGCTGAACACCCGGCATTATTAAGGCATGGACCAAGGGTAAATGGAGTAATCCAGGGAAAGGAGTAACGCCCTTCCCTACACCTTGGTGTTATAGCTATTGAAAAGCGAGCCTTTGGGTCGCTCTCGACTACAGTCGGCCAACTTTATTTATAATTGTTTACTAAGGGTTCAAACCTCAACATACATGTGCAGTTTTAACAATTAAATCGGACTAGTCAGCGACGTTTTATTTTGCACAATTGCTCATTACATTTGAGAGTTAAATGAATTAACATTATTTACTTAAAACTGTATATGTGAAAACAAATCCTTAAATAGAACTAATAATTTTAAACCATATAACTGAATAAATTATAAGTATTTGATAGGAATATTTGAAATCATACAACTGTATAAAACATCTCTTAAACGACATGAAAACTGAAGATGAACGCGATTCCCAACTTCTAGGCATCGAATAACCCTAGACGAATTGACAAGCCCTTAAAATAAATTAAAAAACATTGTTTATTCTATTTACATAATCCTTTCACCGCGAGGAGGACGCAACTCAAGGTCAATTTTAAGCCGGTGTAAATTCAGGTTTCCTTCTCCTAGGCTAGTTGCCTTACCAAAGCTATAGAATCCAGTTTTGTTTTGTCTAGCATACAGCCATTAGTTTGCTTGTAATATCTCTTGCTACAAAACTGCCACCCATTCGAGTACTGAAAAGGCTCATCGCTGCTTTAATTCGGTGATCTGAGAGGAACCGGTTCTTTCAGCGTGACTTTATAGTTTTTCTCCTTGAATTTTTTTAATACATGGAATTGAGGAATACTTGAAGAAGTCTTTAATGGATGTCGTTTTGATCCCTTTCAGTAAACTATCTATCATCAAAAGTCATTAAAATGTTTTATTTTCAAGACTAAGCATTAGTTTTAGTAATTTACAAAGCTCTTTGCTTCGATGTGGCACAAGGCCGAATAAATGGGGCGCCCAATGAGACTCGAACTCACTCGTGTAGGTTTGCTAGTCTAGCTTGCTAACCGTTACACCACCAGAGGTGCCCACTAAGCATTATTTTTATCCCTGTAAGTTTTTCACACCAGGTTTTAAAGGGAATGTTTTTTTTTAATACCGTTGGCGATATTTATCTACTAATAATAGTAATTTTATTAACATACAAGTGCATTCATATTTGCTCAGCCGAAAAGCGATTTACCGTGTGAACGGGAAAACTGATTTGCATATCGATCTCAAGAGTTTAATTTTAATTAATATTTGCTTGGTATTATTGATTTTTAATTGATTGGTTTTATGTCAATAAATATTAGAAAAAATCCTGCCGATGAATCTTGAAAAATTCCATTAACAAAAAAGAAAATAATATAAATAAATAAAAGTATTCTGTCTAATTTAGTTGAATTGGGAAAACTTGGCAATGAAAGCTGGGAATGATGGAAAGTTCACGGGTCGAAGCCATTCTATTATATCCCCTCTGTTTCGAATAAGTTTAAATTTTACGTTGAATTTATTTGAAAAACAGCGAAGTGGAGGATTATAAAATCAATTTCAATTTTAAGTAATATTAAGTAAAAGTTGGCGACCGTTGTCGAGGGTGACCCGAAGGCTCCCTTTTCAATAGCTACAACACCGAGGTGTAGGGGAGAGTGCTACTCCTTTCCCTTGATTGCTCCACTTTCCCCTCGATGCGTGCCTTATATTGCTGAGTGTTAAGCAAGGAGATATCAAGTACCATTTTTAAAGTCTTTGGTATGACGCGACTAGGGATTGAACCCAGGTCTCCCGGATCATTGGCGAACACTCTGCTCACTGGCACAATAAATGCTATGTTTTTTTTAATTTCAAAATTCACATAAAAACATTTCCACTCATATATATATATATATATATATATATATATATATATATATATATATATATATATATATATTTACCAACCCCTCCGCTCGGGCAGGATATGACACAAGGTCAATTTTTAAGCGTAGTTTACTGGTTTGAATTCAGAGTTTCCCTTATTCTAGCCTCACCAAGGCTGAAGAACCTAGTCTGCCCTACTATTTACCCATAGCTGGAGGAAGAATAATTGGATTCATACCTTTCCCAAGGGTATTAGTGCTATGTTAAATGCAATCAGTCTAGTCCAGGATTTGAACTCGTGTCGCCGTGTCCATTTCCTTCGACGATAACCATTACACCACGGGCACCTCTTAAACATTACACCACGGTCACCTTATTTTCCTATAATTTTATGTAGAAATCAATTAAAATGAAATAAGTAACCTATTCATAAATGTTCTTTAGTTTCGTTCATCTTTCTAATTTATATTTTATTATTCTAAAAGTAAAATACTTTCACCCAGAGGAAGCATATTCTTACTAGTTATAGTAATTTGATGTGATTTTTTTTTTTATTTAAAAAAAATATGAAAATCAACTGAAATAATTAATATTTTCCCTAAAGTTTTAATTTAGTTTAGTTTCATGGCATATGAACTTTCTTGGGTCATTTAATGCCAAAGCCATCCTCGTAGAAGAAAATCTGGTACTATTTAACTCACAACTGGTGGGATAAGAGACGGCTCATAATTTTCCGATGGGTAGATTGATATTTACTGACAGAAATATCTAAACTTTATAATTAAAAATCTTTCCTTCTATCGAGCTAAAGAAAGTTTTTTTTATGAAACTATTGGATTCGAGGAATGTTAATGAATTTAATGATAACCCAGCTGTATTTAAAAATAGATATCAATTTTAGTTTAAATATAGTTAATACATTTGTATACGGTGACAGTCTGCTACCTGTCAACTCTATTCAAAAGCATTAGTGTCTCGCAGGATGTAATCATTAGTGTGCGAGATTAGCAGATCTTGTCAGTGAGTTCAACTCTCACCGGGTGCTCCATAATTTTAGTCGTGCGCTAAATCAATGCAAACTTAGTAAATTTCAACAGTGTTCAAAACTTAAGTGGGGACTGAATCAATTTTCCTTACTTATGGGTGATAAAAGCCTGCTCAAATTTAAAAGTGTGAGTCAGCTGAAGTATGGTTCAGTCTTAAAATAAAAATAAATAAATAAATAAATAAATAAAAGAGAATTGCTGAAAAAAATATTTAAAAAAATTGAAATAGATGTTAATCCGGAAAAATTGGTTTGTAAGAATATTTCGCTCGGAGATTCAGACATAAACATGGCTTTAACAAGTAAAGGCCTGGCAACTATGCAACAGAAGTCTTTGACAAAAAGTGGGAATGTGGTGATTTAAATTACTTCCAACCTACAATTATTGAGACAAATAATTCGCCAGTGATATTATCTATTCCTTAGTTTTCTCCTAATTATTTCTAGAAATCAATCATTATGATTAGAATTTCTCAGTGGATAATTGAACTAAAAACATCCAGGATTAAATTACTCAAAATATGACATTTATTGATGGAGTAAGTATTTACCCAATCCTTCCACCACTGATAGGAGGTGACACAAGATCAATTTGTAAGCGGAGTACAGCTGGTTTGAATTAAGAACTTTTATTCTCCTAGGTTGGTTGGATAACCAAAGCTAAAGAACTTCATCATCATGATGTCGTGCCGCCAGCATGGATATCCCCTGACCCTCTCTCGCCACTTCTCCCTATCGTTCATCGCCTCTGGCAGGTCTTCAGGACTACATCCCGTATCCTCTCATAGCTGCTGTATGTACGTTCGAGCTGGTCGTCCTGCTTTTGCTCGGCCATATGTGGGGTCCATAGGAGTACATTACTTATGAGCTCGTCCCTGCTTCTCCAGCAGGGTCCTGCATATCTGGTTCATCTAACTTGTATAGTTTTCGTGATGGGAGGCAGGTGACCGTATAGTTGGTGCCTTGTTGGGTGTTGCCGCCGGGACATGGAAAGATGGATTCATACCTTTCCCGTAAGCATTACCACTTAGGTACCACGGAAACAAACTAATCCAGAATTGGAACACCGGTCACATATTCCATTTCCTAGGACGATAACCGTTACGCTTAGTGATCCTGCTTTTTAGATGAAGTAGCATGTTAATCATGTGATTATTCACCAGATCTAAAAACTAATATCCCCAAAGATTAAAATATCACTTTTTTTGTAGTAGTCTGCGTTACACGAAGAGATGGTTTAAGACAGGAGGAAATATTGAACAATACAGATTTGTATTGTTAAGTACATAGACGTTTTGTTAAAAAAACAAACAAATGGTGATTTCAAAACGCCACTGGATACTACAGTTCATTGGGTGATTTTCTGTTTGATTATATTTCATGGCGTCAAATTAAAGGTTTGCAGAAATTGTTCATTAGTTGCTAGAATGCATCATTTTAATTAGAAAAGAGAACATTTACGAGTCATTTGGTAAATAAAGGAATTTTTTTTTCAAAAGCAAAATAATTTTTTTCGTAAATGCTTAATCTGCATCGTTTAGAAAAGGTTTTATAGCAAAATTATTTTAATCTCGCTCGAATATTTTTTGAGGTGGTAAATCAAGCAGTGTGTTATAAGCTTGAACAGAGGTCTGTAATCAATTTTTTTTTTTTCTGACTGAAAAGCGCAAACTATAAAAAAAATTGCAGAGGAATGTGTTATATGTCTAGATGGGTTAGGTCAACTTCTTTGGTTTAATGACACTTGATGGTTGTTTAATTGGCTTAGTGGGTAGAATGTTCGCCAATGGTTCGCGAGACCAGGTTTCTATCCGCGATCGACAAAAAAGTACTTGATGCTGCCTTGATTTACTCAGCATTATAAGGTATGACTCAAGGGTAAAGAGTAGAGCCCTCTCCCACACCTTGGTATAGTAGCTATTAAAAAAAAGAGCATTATAAGCCATCGACTGCGGTCGCCAACTTGACTTACCATTTGTTTTCAGAAAGTTACCGTATTTGACGGCGTATAAGATGCTCCCGAATTTCAGCTGAGCAAATAAAAAGTTCTGATAAAATTAATATAATGAATATTATCACTAATAACTCTTAATCTGCATAATAGCTTTTTAAATAATGATAATAGGTACATGATGCTTTCAATAAGAATCCAGATTTTTTTTTTCAACAATTTAAAATTGTCGTAGACTCTTGAAAATGTTATTGCTATACATCTTATGAGATGACCGACCAATTTTTATGATTTCAGGTTTAAATGAACAGCTACAGCAGCAATTGGAATACACCCTACAAAAACCTGATTGTCACAGCTGGTGAATTTCAAATATGCAATCTGGACGTGAGGACACTTTAGAAGAACGATATGCAATAAAATTCTGTTTTAAACTTAGAAAAAATGCCACAGAAACGTATGGAATGCTTCAGACTGCTTTTGGAGCATCTTGCATGAATGGAGCATGAGTTTTTGAGTGGCATAAGAGATTCAGTTTTAGAGTGGCTTAAGAGATTCAAGAAAGGCAGGGAGTCTGTGAAAGATGATGAGAGGTGTGGGAGGAGTAAGGAAGTCAATACACCACAGTTGATTGGCCAAAGGGTTAGGGTTAGGGTTATTATGTTGAGGTTTTAAGGGAGTTCAGGAAGACATTCCGTCGGAAGAGGTCAGCACTCTTCAAATCGGGTCAGTGGCATTTCCACCAGGACAATACACCAGTCCACAACTCCATCCTTGTCACAGACTCAAGACAGTTCCTCACCCTCCGTATAGTCCAGACCTTGCTCCTCGTGACTTTTGGTTATTCCCTAAGCTTAGAGGCTGTCGTTATGAGACAATTGAGAAGATGAAAGAGGCTGTGACGTAGGTGATTGACACGCTCACACATGAGAACTTCTATGGGGCCTTCCAGAAGTTGTTGTAACGGTACAACAAGTGCATTGCAGCCGGAGGAGATTACCTCGAAGGGGAGTAGAGTTTCATGTGTGTACTATCAATAAAAGTGCCCATAGGAAAAAAAGTCTGGAAACTTATTTAATGATCCTCGTACATGAAAGTTACTCTAAAGTCTAAGCTAATAGAAGTTGCCAGGTAGCTAATTTTGGCAGACTATCATGAATTTTTAACCTAAATATGGCATACAAGACGCAGGGAAATTTTAAAAGATATTTTAGTAAACGAAAGTGTTCCTTATACGCCGTCAAATACGGTATTTATTTATTACAATTATTTATTCCCATAATTATAAGACGCAGGGAAATTTTTAAAATATCTTTATTAAAAGAAAAAAAAAAGAAAAAAAAAAGTGTGCCTTATATGCTATCAAATAAAGTAAATGGTTTCAAGTATTGCTATTCAACACATAATTTTATTCAGTATCAATAATTTATTTGCACCCAGTTGATTTGGTTTAAGCAGTGGTATTTTAAATTAGTAATTCTGTTTATCAAGTTTTCTTATTCAATACGAACAATTTGCATACTGTATGTTTTCAAATAACAAATACTTATAATAATCCATAGTAAAAGATTCAACAGTTCTACTTGACCCACATATAGGACCCTAACAGGTACTACAACTCTGAGACAGAGTGGAATAGAGTAATAGTTATGAAGAAGTACTCCACATAAGCAAATCTACAAGACTAAAGTCTCACCATCAGATGTAGTATAATGTCATAACCAGGACAGAAAATTGTTTCAAGTATTGCTCTATAAAACGGATAAATCAGTTCATGATTAATCATTTGTTTGCGCATAGTTAAATGATTTCAAAAATGGTAAATGATTAAATAAATCCATTTTACCATATTTACCCAAGCCCTCCTATCGGGCAGGATATGATACAAGGTCAATTTTTAAGCGGAGTTTAGCAGGTTTGAATTCAGAGTTTTCCTTCTCCTAGACTAGTTGCCTCACCAAGGCTGAAGAACCTAGTCTACCCTACAATTTACCCATAGCTGGAGGGAGAATAATTGGATTCATATCTTTCCCAAGGGTATTAGTGCTATGTGAAATGCAATCAGTCTCGTTCAGGATTTGAACTCGTGTCACCGTGTCCATTTCCTACGACGATAACCATTACACCACAGGCACCTCCATTTTTCTTATAGATGAGAAATCTAACAGTTACTATCGTTCTGATAGAGAGTAGACCTGGGAGTAATGGCAACGAAGGAATACTCCAGGACTGGAGCATCACCATCAGATTTTAGAGAGTTACATTTATGATACTCGTTGGGGAGGTCTTAACCCTCTGCAGAGTTAAAATCGGCGTTTTATCAAGTTACAGCCAACAGCTTTCTCATCAATTATTATCCAATCATAACAATAAGTATAGTTGATAATAATTGAACATCTCAGTCATTTGTTGATAACGTTTTCAATAATTCAGTGATAACAGATATTAAGGCCAACATGCATTAGCATCAAATTAAAAGATTAGCTGCATAGCTTCCAGGCCTTTCCTTAGTATAGCCTTGGCCATAAATTAATGGTATCACCGTGTGAATAGATAAATTGTAAAAAAGACAACAGCTAGAAAAAATGGAGTTGACTAAATTCTATAGCTTATCCAGAGGGCTAAGTGTATACTTGATCTTACACCTCGGACTGAAAACAGCAGTTAGCCAGGACTTGCCGAGGTCACTAGACTCGATCGGCCATCTAAGTGACGCCTGCCACCAGCTGGCTGGTCGCTGTTAACCTCGTGAGGCGGAAGTGAGAGGTTGAGTGTTCTATAAAACTCAAGACCACATCACTCGCGGTGTAATGGTACTATTTACCAACCCCTCCGCTCGGGCAGGATATGACACAAGGTCAATTTTTAAGCGGAGTTTAACAGGTTTGAATTCAGAGTTTTCCTTCTCCTAGACTAGTTGCCTCACCAAGGCTGAAGAACCTAGTCTGTCCTACTATTTACCCATAGCTGGAGGGAGAATAATTGGATTCATACCTTTCCCAAGGGTATTAGTGCTATGTGAAATGCAATCAGTCTCGTCCAGGATTTGAAGTCGTGTCGCCGTGTCCATTTCCTACGACGATAACGACTACACCACAGGCACCTCCCTCGCGGTGTAATGGTTATTGCCGCAGGAAATGGACACGGAGAGCCAGGTTCAGATTCTGGACGATGTTAATATTCTTGGGAAAAGTATGCATCCAATTATTCTCCGTTCAACTATATATACAAGGATCATTTAATACGTTTCCAGACTTTTTTCGTATGGGCACTTTTATTGATAGTACACACATGAAACTCTAGTCCCCTTCGAAGTAATTTCCTCCGGCTGCAATGCACTAGTTGAACCGTTCCAACAACTTTAGGAAGGCCCCATGGAAGTCCTCTTGCGTGAGCGTGTCAATGACCTTCGTCACAGCCTCTCTCATCTCCACAATTATCTCATAACGACAGCCTCTGAGCTTAGGGAATAACCAAAAGTCACGAGGAGCAAGGTCTGGACTATAGGGACGGTGAGGAACTGTCTTGATGCCATCTTGGTCAAATAGTCTGTGACAAGGGTGGAGTTGTAGACTGGTGCATTGTCCTGGTGGAAATGGCACTGACCCGATTTGAAGAGTGCTGACCTCTTCCGAAGGAATCTCTTCCTGAACTCCCTTAAAACCTCAACATAGTAACCCTAACCCTTTGGCCAATCAACTGTGGTGTATTGACTTCCTTACTCCTCCCACACCTCTCATCCTCCCTCACATACTCCCTGCCTTCCTTGAATCTCTTATGCCACTCAAAAACTCATGCTCCATTCATGCAAGATGCTCCAAAAGCAGTCTGAAGCATTCCATACGTTTCAGTGGCATTTTTTCCAAGTTTAAAACAGAATTTTATTGCATATCGTTCCTCTAAAGTGTCCTCACGTCCAGATTGCATTTTTTAAAATCACCAGCTGTGAAAATCAGGCTTTAGTAGGGTGTTTTCCAATTGCTGCTGTAGCTGTTCATTTAAACCTGAAATCATAAAAATTGGTCAGTCATCTCATAAGATGTATAGCAATAACGTAGTGAATTTTCAAGAGTCTACGACAATTCTAATTTCCTGTACAAAAAAGTCTGGAAACTTATTGAAAGCACCACGTAAGTAACAGGCAGACTGGGCTCTTTAACCTTTGTATAGCAACCGGTTGAGGGTAAAGAAAACTCTGAATTCAAACCTATTAAACTCGGCCTAAAACACTGACCTTGTGCCATATAATCATATTTACCCAACCCCTCCGCTCGGGCAGTATATGACACTAGGTCAATTTTTAAGCGGAGTTTAACAGGTTTGAATTCAGAGTTTTCCTTCTCCTAGACTAATTGCCTAACCAAGGCTGAAGAACTCAGTCTGCCCTACTATTTACCCATAGCTGGAGGGAGAATAATTGGATTCATACCTTTCCCAAGCGTATTAGTGCTATGTGAAATGCAATCAGTCTCGTCCAGGATTTGAACTCGTGTCGCCGTGTCCATTTCCTACGACGATAACCATTACACCACAGGGCACTTCCTTGTGTCAAATAATGATCATGCAGAGGGATTGATAAATATAAATAAGAGTACTGATTTCTCGATTCACCCTCTGTTTTGGTAGCTGGGGTACAAGGAGAAGCGTTCACTTGTGCGGAGAGCAAGGATCGATTTAACGGTAAGAGCCAGTCCCAACTTGAATGGAGAAACTACGACGTAGATTGTATCCATGATTACTTTCCACCTACTTTCACGACCTCAGAAATGGAACGAAGAGAATAAAACAAGTCCTAACACTTAAGACGAGTCGTCTTTCTTCTCTTTCTTTCAACGTTTATCAATTAACGAATGGCATTAATTTAAACACATTACTTTAAGCAATAGAATATTTTCAGATTCATAGCTAAATTAACGATTGTAAGTACAAATTTCGAATGTCTTTTTTGTTGCTGCTTCCCACTTTTTTAAAAGTTCATAACTATTGGCATTTCTAATTATATTGGCATGACAACCTTTTATACAGTTGGAACAAATAATATTTTTAATAGGCTAAAAGAAAATCGCAAAGATATGTAGCCTCTGTCGGGCGCAAATATTGAAATTTTAATGTATTAGAATATTATATTAAATTAGAAAGACTAACGAAATAGTTACGGTTATTTCTTTATTTTAACGGTTTATTTTTTTGTGTATATATGTAAATATTTAAAAAAAAGTTAATATTAGGCAAACTAAAATGAAATAAAAACAAAAACCCCGGAAAAAAAATTAATCTTTACTTTTAAATAAATACCTAAAATTTATTTGAAACTAAAAGAGTATAATCCAAAACATATGCAAGCTTTGACGCTAGCTCTTCCCATCACTTCCGGCTTTTAATGCTAAATTTTCCCCAATTTACTTGAATTAGACATTAAAGAAGAAAATTCCATTCATATCTTTTTGTTACTGGATTTCTTGAGATTTATCGACTTGCTCATATTTGTTAAAGATCAAACAATTAGAAATTAATAATACCAAATAGATATTTCGAGAAATCAAATTTTAAAGATCAATACGCAAATTAGCCTTCTCGTTTACGATGTAAATCGTTTTTATTTTATATGAAAATAATTCCTACATCGCTAAGAATGAGTCTACCTCGGTTTCACCTATACGACTCTTCAGGATCGTATTGGCAAAGTGGGTGAGGATAAAATAAATTTCATTGATTAAAAAGACCCCTCACGAATATAGAAATTAGCATATAAAAACTTCTTTTTTCCTACGTTAAGCAATTTTTATCAGTCCTTTTATATACGAATATTACTTTATCATGTGTAGCTATGGTTAATTTTTTCTCCATACATAGTTTACAATATCTATCCCCCTTTATATTTACTACATATTTTCACAATTTTCCATTTTAATATAGAATCTGTACCAAATTTGTTTTTGACTTCACATACGTAATTGGACAAACTTATTTTATGTCTATATATTTCATGTGCGAAGCTACTTTTATGGTGGAAATATCTTTGTTTGAAAGGGCCTTGCATTGAACCCACATACACTTTTTTTTATCATTCCTATTGTTACTGCTACTGCTTGGGTTGAGTACTTCAACCTTATACACTACACACTCTATTTGACATCTTCCCTTGAGGGGGCAGTTTTCTTTCTTACTACAGTTACAATTCAGGGTTTTAGTATTTTTTTTCTCTTAAGCTTTTTTGATAAAAAGTTTTTCCTGGTCTTTTAAAAAATTCACTTCCTATTTTTGTGGTTACTGCCATGTCAGATGGCAATGTGAATCATAAGATTTTACTATTATTATTCCCATTCTGTATGTTCGTATTATCTTCTCTACTTTTAATATGAGATTTTCTTTATATTCACTATTTTTAAGGTTATTTTTTAATCTTGCTTATTTTGAGTAAAAGTATCCTCGTTTGATGAATTTGTTGATGAGATTATCATAATGCTATTAGGGATTTGTTTAAATACCTTCCTAGGGGGATTATAAATATATATATAATTACATGTTATTAGTATGTACTCACAATCAGTTGTATTAATAATATAAAACCATTTTCTTAATTGAGATTTAAATAAAAGAATAAAATAATGGAGAGTGTGACGTAAATAACTCGGAGAATAGTGAAATTGGTGACGACACAGTTTCACTTTCAGACTGACAATTATAAGATGTTTTCAAATCTTCCTCCAATAAAGCTCCGACAGAATGAAACATAGCACCCTCTTGTAAGAACAAGAACGAAAGAAATCACAACCACCACTTGCTCAAACAAGAACAGTGAGATCATTTTGAAATAAAATCCCATCTTAAAATATATTTTTCAAGAAACTGGCATATCGTCGACCAAATACTTTCAGGAAAATCATTGGAAGCAACAACATAGTAAATGATAAAGTAATCCCTAAGAAACCTAAAATAAAATCAACTGAATTTTGCTGTTTGGGTAATATCAAAAAATTACCCATAATCTAATCATTTCCAAATCAAGCAGCTCATTCAGTAGCTTCACAACTTTAAACAAACATTAAAAATTTACCTTGGATCAAATTGCCGAAGTAAAAATGTTATTATTTACCACACAGCACACGCAGTCAAAAACATTTCATAGCCAGTTTTACTTTAGACTAATTAAACACACAAATGAAAACTTTTAGCAAAACATTTCCGCTCAAAGGGTCACAATTTTAACAGAAATGCTCAGTTCACCACAATAGAAAGAATGGAGCTCCATCCCCCACAAAAATACATTCGAAAATATCACGTCAATAATAAAAACACGAAAATAAATGATAAAGCATCCTCAAACATTGACTCTAAATAGTTTTACTATCAAGCTGAATGGTCAGAAATAACTTGGATTAATGGCCATGGAAGAGTACTCCAGGGTATCCAGAACTGGAGCCTCACCACCAGATGCAGTTCTGTATCATACTCAGGACACCCCCACCTTGTTTTTAGGGGAAGTTCTCACCCTTTGGCAGAGAATATTTTTTTTAGTTATTTTCTACACTAACAAACTAGATATTTCTGTTATTGCATTATAGATAAAAAGTCGGGAAAAGAGATTGTCGGTAGCCAGGAATGAAACGGCGAGTAAAAATTTGAAATCGGTTCGTAGTGTCCGCTTTACGGATCGCTAACGACTTCAGTTGCATAAAAATGAATTCTCACAGCGGATTCCTGACAATCCATAGAAAATGGCTTTATATGAAAATATTGTTATATCAACGTTTCATTACTAACTCATTGCAAATTAGTTAATAATAGCTCAATAAATATTTCAGATATGCAATCTAACCATTTTTTGGATGACGTTGATGAGTCTATTCTTTAGAGTTCTTACTTGTCAACAGTTTAATCTCGCCGAACGCATTCAAGTCGAAATCCTTAGTTCACGGATAGTTTCTGGCCCAATCAACAGCGTCTAAGAGCACATCTTTTGCTGACCGTAAATGGAAGAGACTAATGTTACGTGGCATCCGTCAAATACTAACATTTTCATTTAGGTGCATCAAAGAAATTAACTCAGTAAACTCTGAGATAGCTAGCTTCTCAAAAGTTGCCATGTCGTTGAAATTCAATAACAGGAACGAAAAGTCATCTAAGTTGTGGTATTTTGCTCCTTTGTAATTCCCAGGGAAATATATACGACGCTCTACTCACTCTGTGGGCGTAGAATACGCTAACTGTATCTCCAAATAGGTGTTCTGGGTGCAACACTAAACTACATTAGGCTTCAGTTTTAGAGGTTTGGGGAGTGTACAGGACCCCTTCATTGCCATTACTCACTGGTCTACACAGACTCTGAGTGATAGTACCTGTTAGGGTACCCATCTATAGGAAATGAATTAGTAATGGATAGGAATTCTTCATACCGTATAACTGTGCAAGTTGTGTGTATTAAGAATGGATTATTGTTAGTTACATAAGACAAGACCTGACCGATAAAATGAAACGCAGTTTCTTCCAGGCAGCGGTCGTATCGATACTGCTATATGGATGCACTACTTGGACGCTAACTAAAAGGCTGAAGAAGAAGCTAGACGGCAATTAGACAAGAATGTTGCGAGCAATATTGAACAAGTCCTGGCGGCAACACGCAACAAGGCACCAACTATACGGCCACCTGCCTCCTGTCACGAAAACTATCCAAGTTAGACGAACCAGACATGCGGGACACTGCTGGAGAAGCAAGGACGAACTCATCAGTGATGTACTCCTATGGACTCCCGCATATGGCCAAGCAAAAGCAGGACGACCAGCTCGAACATACATACAGCAGCTATGTGAGGATACGGGATGTAGCCCTGAAGACCTGCGAGAAGCGATGAATGATAGGGAGAAGTGGCGAGAGATGGTCAGGGATATCTGTGCTAGCGGCACGACATGATGATGATGATGATATAACTGTATGCAAACAAATGATTATAATTAAATAGAAATTGTTACTTGAAACCATACAACTGTGCCAACCCTTTTTATTAGATAAGAAGACTCGGTATCATTACTGTCTGCAAATAAACTCTAAAGAAACGGCACAAAAATGTCAACATAAACGTAAAATAAATATATGCTATTGCTTACCCTCTAGGCATAAAATGACCCCATACTGATTGACATACCGTTGAAAATCTAATAAAAATGCAATGGAACATTGAAAATATTCATGAAAATAATCATTTACAAATTAATCATATTTCGGCACAATGTATCACATAAGGAATTGATATGCCGTTAAATAAACCATCTAAACCAAACCGAGGCTCTATTTCAGAGTGTGTCAACAACGTCATAGTTAAAGCTTGGTTCCATCGAAAATTCCCTTGAAATTTCGGTAGTATGTGTTAAATTTGGATTGGTCATAAGTGTTGAAACACCAATGCGCAAACCAATTACAGACGGTGAGACGCTAATTAGCTTTGAGTGCTTGTGTTGCATAGACGGATAAAGAGTTGACTTATAAAATCCAGTTCATTCTTTGTTTAATGCAAAGACATGACAAGATTTGCAGTCAAGTCACGCTGAAAGTACCGATTCCCACAAGATCAACGAAGTTAAGCACTAATGAGCCCGTTCAATACTTAGATGAGTGATTAATTAAGTAACTATAGGTACTATAAGCAACCCGAGACCTGTGTACCATATCTAAGGAAGATTTACTCAATAAAAAGGCGGCCCGCATAGTGTAACGGTTATCATCGTAGGAACTGGAATCAGCGAGTTCACTTCAGATCAAGGACAAGGTTGAGTGTGTATCACTTCGTGCTGATGCACAGTCTACTGCCTCCAGTTAAGGGTAAATAAGAGGGCAGACTAAGTTATTGATATTTACCCAACCCTTCCGCTCGGGCAGGATATGACACAAGGTCAATTTTTAAGAGGAGTTTAACAGGTTTGAATTCAGAGTTTTCCTTCTCCTAGACTAGTTGCCTCACCAAGGCTGAAGAACCTAGTCTGCCCTACTATTTACCCATAGCCGGAGGGAGAATAATTGGAAGGGTATTGGCGCTATGTGAAATGCAATCAGTCTCGTCAAGGAATTGAACTCGTGTCACCGTCTCCATTTCCTATGATGATAACCATTACACCACGGGCACGGACTAGGTTATTTTTTCTTGGTTAGGTTAAGAGTCACATCATCTGTACTCCGTTTGAAAAGTGATCTGGAGTCACATCTTATCGGTCCTGGAGGGTTTGGATACATACAAACCATACAAGAGATTCTGCCGGTTTAATAAGATTTTATCATCTTTCCAGAATAACATGACAACTTCATGCCCACAGTAAAATGTCAACTCCATGAAAACCTTGCTACGTCCCACGAAAAAACAAAAACAAAAAAGCAAAAAACAAAATAAAACAAAACAAAAACACAACAACACTATGAGATAATCCAAGCAAAATTAATACTTGCATAATTCAATATAACCGTTACAATTCTATTTTTAAGAATTATAACTAAAAAAAAAAACATAAAATAAAAAATAAATAAAACAATAATAAATCAAATAACAAAACTATAAAAGGGGAAGTTTATATATATCATATATAAAAATTGATCGGAGAAAGATGGAGATGTCTAAAAGACGCTTGTATGAACATTGTCATACTATTAAAAAGATACATAATCTAAATGTGAAGTCTTTGTGTCTGACGAAGTAAAGCCTAATCAGTAACAACACCGAGTTGAGTTATAAGAACCAATTTTTGAAAAAGCTCTAAAATTTCAACATATTCCCCAGATTCTATGATCAATGCACTTTTAATGATAAAAATATTAAATTCATATTAACTTTTTATTGTCTGGGACATGCACGAATCGATACTCATAGGTAGCAATCTGGGAAAAATGTTTGATCTCCTTAGTTTATATTAACAAGAAATAGTAAGTTACTTAGCATTTTGCTCAGATGAGCTACAAGGCCGTATGAATGAGGCACCAAATGAGACTCGAACTCATATCATGTAGGTTTACTGGTCTAGCTTGCTAACCATTACACCACCCGAGTCGCCCATATATAAAAACTGATGACATTAT